>OMKY01047068.1:5344-16589 GCA_900302395.1 Bregmaceros cantori | reverse complement strand
AGGGAGAGAGAGAGAGAGCGAGAGATATGTGCCAACAGTTCCCAACGGGTGTCGCTAAAGCCAAGTTAATGTAACGAGTAGCGAAATGTACTCCAAAAGTAAAACAGTCCATCTCTGCTCCTCAGCCCCTCCCATTCATAGGCGCTGGTGGTGGTGGTGGTAGGGGGCGGGTCTGTTTTCGGACTGCACGTTGAAGCTCTTCTTCGTTAAAAATAAAATGCAGTTTCAACCTAATACATTCGATTATTTTGTTAATTTATTATTTTTCTTTATTTTAGCTCCAAACATGACTATTACAATTTTTGGGAGATTTTGCACCGTTCTAAAATGTTTTTTATTTATTTAGAGGCAAAATATCATAAATTTGACAATTCCATATTCAGCATGTCACCCCGCCTTTAAAGTCTTTAATTTTCTCCAAAAAATAATAGTGTGCCTTATAGTCCAGAGCACCTGATATTTATGAAATTGTTGATTAAATTAAAATTAAACCATTACTTTTAGAATGTGGTATTGGGATTGAATTGCTAAATAGTACAAAGGTAATTGTCTACCATGTTAAAACTATAGCCAGTCAGTATGAAGTGGTAGCCTGGCATGTCTTCCAAGACAGACACAATACAGACACAAGACACACCAAAGTTAGATCCAAAACAGACCCAAAACACACACACGCACACACAAACCAGACACAAGACAGACACAAAATTGACCCAAAACATACCCAAGATAGATCCAAAACAGATCCAAAACAGACCCAAGACAGACACAAAATTGACCCAAAACATACCCTAGATAGATCCAAGACAGACCCAAGACAGACACGAACCAGACCCAAAACAGACACAAAACAGACCCAAGACAGATCCAAAACAGATCGGGCCAATCAGTGCCCGCCCTGCGAATTTGTGCTTTCAGCAACACTGGCCGTTTTAGAATTTTGTAAGGGTATCAGAGTGCTGCACTCCTATTCGTATTTCAAATTTACCTCCATGCTGCTGAAGGTTGATGCAAGGCTGTGATCAATTCCTGTCTCCGGCATAAGTATGCTGCAGGTCTGCTCCCCAACTCTCACACCCTTGTTTACTAAGCCTGTCAATAAAAAATGTAAAATGTTGCCCCCCAAAATTTAACTAAAATAAGAAAAAGAAAAAAAAGATAATCAAGCATTTCAATGATTTTGGTTCTTACTCTACTGAAACATGTTTAATATATGACGTCCCTTACTCTGTCACAATCCCTTTAGATCCACTGGTGGCTCTTATTGGAGTGCTCTCGCCACCAAAGACTTCCCACCTTTGCACAGAATGAAACAAGCTCTTTAGCCTTTTCTACAATTGTAGTTAGACGTATTCTCCTGAGATGGAAAGACGCCTGTGCTCCTTTCCTAACAATTTGGAAGATGTTTTTATTAAGCTGAGGTTCTCTCTGCGTGGCTCACTTGCCTCCTTCCATACCACCTGGAGACCCATTTTGGATGCTCTAGATGCGGATAGCAATTGGTCTGAGCAATGATAACGCCTCAGTAACATACTCTTTTCTGTCCGTATCCCCTTCCTTTTGTGTGTGTTTGATGTTCGAGTGAATTGTGATGTGTCTTGTCATTTATGTATTTGCTTTGTGTTTTTATTTGTAAGGAAATTGTTTAATCCACCGTCTAGGGGTTGCTTTTGTATCTGTATTGAGAAATTGATGGGGTCCTGCGGTCCCCCAATGAAAACTATTCTACCAAAAATATGACACCCTAATGACAGTCATCATTCCCAGCCTTATGGATACTAAACACTACACACTACTATGCCCCACGCTGTGTGTTTTCGGAGATACAATTACTGTACGCCGTCCGCCGGCACACACCTCCATTGGGTAGATGGTGGTCTGTGCGATCACTCCAGCCATGGAACCAGCCACAAATCTCTCCTGGACTCGGATGCCGTCTGCGCGATTACTGCAGATCACTCCCTTAATCTGCAGGGTAGAAACACACGCACTTAGATGCCCTGCAATCCTCTTATCACTACAAGCCAGAGGTGCGACGTCCCTCGCTCAAATCTCAAGTCTTCTTGAGCAAGTCAAGTCAAGTCCCAAGTCAACTCCAAGTCAAGTCATTATTAACATGCTGTAATTTTAGCTCCAGAATCTGATTTTAATAAAGTAGCAAAAACGCAAACAATGCTATTATGAAAGCAAAACTATTGCTTGCTTTTGGCTTTATTAAAATCAGATTCAGGATTTGTGATAGTTCAGTGAAAAACGCATCTTACACATTCATGAGCAATGGAACGGAAAAACGCATGAGGACCCAAGGTCCTCCTCACACGTCTCTTACACGTTTATCTTAATACAATAAAATGTGATACTGGTATCACATTACCAACAATTGTTGGATGATGTGGAACCTACTTGTTCGTACACCATGAACTTGAGCGCTGACTCGGGGGCGATCTTGACGACGTTGATGCCATTGCCTCTCCACAGAGACCTGACACCTCCTTCTTGAAGCATCTGCCTGAGGGAAGACCACAGGTTGCCCCGCCTGGGCGTGGGGCTCTGCACCTGGAAGCACACATTTAGGAGGAATGTCGGAGGTTGTTGTGCAAAGACCTAAACCATTCACCAGAACAGCCCTGTGCTCCCAGCCCCAAATTATTTCAGCTTTGTTTCCAGGGATACATCTGTAGCAATCAGGATGACTGCATAGTACAGTAGAGACTAGAGAGTAGAGGAGATTAAATTTTTACCCCATGAGGATAATTCGGTTTGCAGCAAGGCTCCGAACCGGTTGAAGGAATGCAAGAAAAATGAATTTTGCGGAATTTTACTAGGAGCGGGAACAGACACAAAAAAAGTTTCTGTTCCGGAACAGAAATGGAACATTATGAAATCCACAAACCGGTAAAAAACATTTTTTCCCCGTTCTCTATATATTTCAACATATCCTATGGCTGGGATAGTATTTCCGTCCACCTTCACTGTCAGTCGTCAAGCCCTTTGCATCTGGGGCTCTTGTGGGGACCTTGTGGACAGACGAGGAAGCGAATGTAATGTAGTTTTAAACCCGTTTTTCACGTTAATACAGTTGCACTGAAGTTTGATAGTCCACCAAATATATTGTGTAAAAACTATATCAAATTCAAAATGTAACATTGCACAATGCACACTATTAGGAACTTTAAGAATGAACTAAATCTTTGCGTTCCGAACCGGTTCAGGGCCGATATTTTGGTGGCGGAATGGTTCGCATTGCTGCATTTATTGCCCTGGATGATCAGCCACTCAGTGTTATCGACAACAGCGGGTTTCGGGATCTTGTCAGATATTTGGAGCCGCGTTACGACATCTCTTCAAGGCGTTACATGACTGACACAGCGATTCGGGCTCTTCAAAAAAGGTGCACGAATGAGTGCAGCAAATGTAATCCTAGCAATTGTTTTGGTTACTGCAATAGTTGAACTTTAAAAAGTAGTATTGAAAAGGCAGTAGTTAACAATAATGGCCTTGAGGCAATTTGAAAGTGTTTTGAATACACTTGGGGATTAACTGCGCTGATTTCTGGTACGCAGGACCAGTGAGAAAAAAAAAATCAGGAAGATCAGATTAGAGGATCGGAAAAATCAGAATCAGTATATTTTCTTCCTAAAAACATCGGGATCAGATCGGGAGCAAAAAAACGTGAATGGTGCATCCCTAGGTTTGAGCTCTACAGATGAAGAGAAGTAGGACATGACCTCTTCTTGTTACCAAAACCTGAACATGTTTGTGGACGTGAGATGGCCCTGGTAGGGTCAAGGTTTTGGTTTTGGATGTCAGCCCAAAGTAGCCCTGGCTCTAGGCTGCCTTCACGGTCTATTGCAAAACAAGCTGCTGGTGGAATTTTCAGCTCTAAAAAAAATTCAACAGAACTGTGGCCAAGCTCACACAGCGCACTAGACATAGTGACATATATGGCAACCTTAGACTGCTGCAGTGAGAAACGGCCAGAGCGGTCAGAAGAGCTGCTGTTTTGTTTTGTTTTTTAAGTTATTTTTTGGGCACAAGCGCCATGTTTGTCCTTTATTGAGAGAGATAGTGACAGGATTAAATCAGAAACTGGGATGAAGAGTTGGGGGGAGACATTGCAGAAAAGTCAGAGAGAGGATTAGAACCCGCTGCACTGCTCGACCTCTCTTCCGGAGGGGGGGGGGGGCGCTCTATATCCACTCTGCCCTGAGATGCTGCTTTTACACAAATAGTACAAAAGAATATACATAGACATGGCAGTGGCATGTCTACTTATCAGCGTTATCCAGCAATAGGGCAATAATAGAACAATTTTTAAGGACAATGTTAAGCAAATATCACTCTCTGCCTGTTCGCCGATCAGCGATGATACCACCATAATGTTTGCCGCCACAAAGCCTTGCTACTATGCAACTAGCCTGCAGAGACGGAACCAACGCATCGTCCACGCTTCGCACATCGCCAGATGCTTGCATTGGTTCTGGTAAAACCAGGGTCGGAAAATGTAAAAGAAAAACGTGTCAATCAAATTGTGTTATCCAGTCACAGCGTGGAGGCGTGACAAAAACAACTTCAGTATGACTGCAAAGTACTGATCCAAATATCTACTACAGTAGAGTAAAAAGTACAGGCTCAGAAACATAATCAAAAAGTATTTTTGAAAGTAAAAAAGAACAGGCTCTAAAATGTACTCAAAAGTATTTTTTGAAAGTATAAAACAAAGTTAAAAAATATATTTGTACATAAAATGCACCTTTTCAATGCCAGTTTTACAATGTTTGAATGTTTGACTAAATTGGTAAAAGCCTAGCCTTACTTAGTTAATTTAAGGTTCATAAATCCCACTGCTGAACATTGAAATTAATATGTTGGCATTACCGCCCTCACTGGCTTATTCACACTATACATATCCCTTATCACCTACCATCGGTGCACAAAAATAAGTAACAAGCCTGTTTTGGGAAAACTAAGTAGAGTAGAAGTACTAATATTTCTATTTCTGTAAAAAGTCATTAGAGAAAAAAAATACTTCTAAAGATGCATGAAAAAACTAGTTGAGTACAGTACTTGAGCATTTGTTCTTGTAACAACATCACAACGAAATGTTGGTTACCTGAAGGAAGACTTTGAGTCGGTCCAGTGGGGCGGTGCCCGTGCGGGATACGGCCCCCGCCATGGCTCCGGAGATCAGCTGCCTCCACACCATGCCAGAGCGCCGCTCGCCCTCCGTAAACTCATCTGGCACAGTCAATTGTTCTCCTATGTCAAACATCTAGATCAGGAGTGTCAAACTGATTTTAGGCTCATGTTTTGGACTCTAAACTCTATGTACAAAAACTGACATAGGAGTTAGGCTGACATTTATGTGTTGTTATGCCCCACGGAGGTAGGCGGTGTTTGCATGACAGATTTTTTTTTTCTTTTAGTTATTTTTTCGGCGCAAGCGCCGTTTTTCATTCTTTATTGAGAGAGATAGTGACAGGAGTAAATCGGAAACTGGGATGAGGAGTCGGGGAGAGACATTGCAGAAAAGCCGGACAGGGGATTTGAACCTGCGGCACTGCTCGACATTTTTGTCTGACAGTTCCAAGCCCTACTCACAAAGTCTACCAGGTTCAGAAATAGCTTCTTCCCATCTGAAGTACTGCTATTGAACTCTAGCAAGAGCATCAACACTCGCAGATCAGGTAAATTGCGAGAGTGAACTAAGCGAACATTGTGAACCTTGAGCAGAGCACACCATTGTTCTATTACTATCTTTATTACCACTACTGTACAGTTAGCAGTGCTACTGTTATCTTGTTAATATTACTATAGTATGCTATTAGTATTACATTGTTCTTTACTACTGCCATTACTATTATTACGCTGCTGTTATGTTTTTTCGTTTTATTTCTGTCTTCTGTACAACTTGCCGTACCAGGGGTACAGAAGACAAATTCCATGTTGTGTGCTTGTACGATCTGGCAATAAAGTGATTCTGATGGTTTGCATAATTTGAAATTTAAAAATATATTTTGCGTGATAGAATTCTCATTTTGATGTTATTTTTTCCCCTGCAAAATTGGAATCAAATCGTTTTCATTGTATTCTATCTTATTTTTGTAATCAAATGTTATGTTTAATCCTAATCCTGCAGCCCTACCAACTGGTATGACATATTGAGCAGATTGGTACTAACGTTTGAATGTTTCCAGAAGTGTGCGATCTCCTCGATGGTGGTGACGCGGTTGAAGAGAAAGTGATCTCTCCACTCCTTCCAGTCCACCGTCATCGTGCCGTCTTGGTCCATGCTGGGAAAATAGGTGAATCACATTCATTCTGTCGTCTATAGTACCATTCATATGATACCTCATGTAAACTACGGATATGGATACGTACATAAATTGACGCACTCTCTATCCGCTCGGCCACCGTGCGGCCCCGTATGACATATTTTTTAATGATACTTTTCTGAGTGCAACTTGAGCCACGTCTCACGTCTCGCCTTGCACAAAACTCCGCCTTTACGGGGCTCTGTTTGGACGGACCAAATGACATCGAATTATTCTCTGCTTGGTCCAGCCTGGCAAGCCAGAACCAACTAATCGGCCACGCATCGCACACAACTAGACGAACATTGGGTCTGGTCTCGAGCGAGATTAGATCATCGGGTGTTTGACAGCCGGCCAATCAGAGCCACTTTGAGGCGGCTCGCTCTACAAGACGAGATATGGGCGGAGTTTGGTATGTTGCGTGACCAAGAAGGGCTGTTGTCACTTGCTGTGATTGGATAACTTTGATTTACAAAAAAAAAAACAATACTCCTCCGTCCTCTGCCACATCCTTTTTTGATGCGCTCGAGATCAGACCCAATGTTTGTTCTAGTCAGATGCAGAGGTGGAAAGTAACGAATTACATTTACTCACATTACTGTAATTAATTACCTTTTATGAGTAATTTGTAATTTTCTGAGTAGTTTTTGAAATGTGTAATTTTTACTTTTACTCAAGTGCATTTTTACCTCAGCACTTTAAACTCATTATATTTGATTTCCCTCATGTTACTGATTGCAAAACATATTGGTGGATGGTGAAAAACAAATTTTCGGGGGGAAAGTTAAACTCCTGTGCAGCCTGGTGAGCCAGAACCAACACGTCGTCCAAGCATTGCACATGAAAATGATAAACAAATGAAAGGAAAAAAAACAACGTATGCTGAATTTGATTCATGACTCATGCTTTTTATTGCATTAAATAATTGAAAGTAACTTTTACTCATTTTATACGTTACATTTTAAATGAAGTAGTTTTGCACTTTTACTCGAGTACATTTTGAGATGGGTAATTTTACTTTTACTCTGCGTACAATTTAAGCAAAGTAAAGATACTTTTACTCAATTACAATTTTTCAGCAGTCTTTCCACCTCTGGTCTGATCGCAGTGCAAGGTAGCAGTGGTGTCTGTTCAACCACTGCATGGCAGTGTTGTGTGCCAGGAACTAGCCGCACCCAGCAGAGCAGAGTCCAAATCATCAGCCAGGCTGATTGCTGAGTCATAGCAGGTGCTGCGACGTCTTGGCAAAAAAAAATAGCACTACTTTGAATGCAGTCTCTCAGAGGAGACATTTGGTAAGGCAAATTAGTGATCATTTAAAGATGTCAACAGACAGTGTTGTACACGATTGTGTTCAGAGAACGATAGTCCATGAACTAGACCAGCCACTACACAAGCCACATTGTAGTGTGAGGGGCGGTGCACTGACTGTTCGCGTAACTTGTCGTATTCAACAGTGTCACTTCATATTATATCTTATTATTTTATTATATTTTATTATTTTTTGACTGCGTAATATTATTGTTATTATTTTCTGACAGTGCTGCTACTATATACTAGTATCCAATTTTTTTCTCAAAATGTTATTATATTATATTTTTTATTATACCAGGGTGTGAACCACATGTCCAAGGTCAATTTCCAGTTGTGTTTTATCCATGACCTGTCAATAAAAGCCATTCTGATTCTGAATAGGTTGTGCATTCACCTCAGCAGTATGCTGGTAGCCTGGTCCTCGGTCACATCCACTCCCAGGCTGTGCAGTGAATGTTGGATCTCCGACACGTCAATCACCCCTACAACCAAACACACGTCAAACCAGGAGTATGCAGTCGCTGCCGACTGCTAAAGGGATATCCCCATAGACTGTATATAAAGTAGATGCAGCGTGCATGACGTCATCCCATTGCTTTCATCCAATTTTTTTGTGCCCGCCGACTGCGCGCTGCCATTGTTGAAAGTACCCGTATATCCAGAGACAAGGAGAGAGAGAGGGAGCTATACAGTATATGAGAGAGAGACACCCCACACATGACTTCTTCCGGTGGTACTGTCCGCTAGGGGCGCCAACGACAGAGTCAGAATGAATGGGATCGTATGGGAGCTGAAATAAAAAATTATTAACGCCAAATCTGACGCATTTGTGAAATTATGACCCCCCTCACTCAATTAACCGATAATTATCCCGGCAATATACATTAAAAAATCAACTAGGAAAGATCTTTAAATAGGTTAAAACAGGCTGCTAAGATTGGAATATTTGTATTGGAATTCCCATAGGGCTTGGTTTTAGGAGACTAGGCTACCCCCAACCAACCCGGAAGTAAGCACGGACATCAAAACAAACGTGGTGTCCATTTTTATATACAGTCTATGGCAATGATTAGTCGTTTACTTCTTTGGCCCATTCTACGCTCAAACGTGTTGAATATATGTTGTCAGCTGGCATTCCCCAGAGTCATGGCCCCGCCTATTCTCTTGGATACTGAATATTGTTAAGCCCCACAACAACACATAATGGGTGGAAAGTCAATAAGTTAGCTTACTTATAAAAAACAATATTGACATTGCAAACGTATTAATTAGCAGGCTGTTAACGGGCTGTGCCATGTTGGTTATATCACAGCTTGGCGGCGGCAGACATTATGATGGTATCATCGCGGCCAGACAAACAGGCAGAGTGCGATATTTGCATAACATTGTTCAAAGTGTTTCATTATTGATTTATCCATGATAACATGCTATCAATCGCCAGCAGATGGCAGCCCAACGACGTCCAATGTATTTTCACCTACATAATGGACGTGAAGTGGTAAGATATACAATTAACCGTACGTATACGTATACTTCACCGCACGCGATACCACCAAAATGTCTGGTGCAGCCAAGTTCCTATTGCCCCACGTGAATAGGACCTTCTAAGGCACCCGTTTTTGTATCCATCCACCGAAACTACTTTTCCTGATCATACAACTGGGAATGAGCCAATTAGCTGGATGTGTGGAGGAGGATCTCATTAGCCAGGGGTGCGACCACAGGTGTCAACACCCCCACTCGGGCAATGCAAGCAGCTGCCATTCACACCAACGGATTCACACTGGCGTTGAAATATCCTGTACACATTTCAACAAATTCCAAGTCGTCTTCTTCTTCTTCTTCTTCTTGTCGTTTAACGGCGATCGACACTTGACTAAACAGGTCATTCACGCCGGTTTTACAAAAATTACAGAGCAAGCTGCTTTCACAGCCTACTCTGTTAAGCTTGACCAAAATTCATTCTCAACAGAGTATGGAGTATTCTACACTCCTGCAAAATGGAGTGTGCCCCATATAGTGTACTAGCGAATAGGGAGCAATTTCAGACAGAGCCATTGTCTCTAATGGAACAGAATGAAGAGGTCCTTCTTTGTTGGTGTAAGCAGCCAAAATGTATTGCTTACACACAATTTTGGTTAGCTTAAATACGAACAATTTAAAAAAATATAATCAGTTAATCAATTATCAATTATACATTGACATTCCTTTACAGACAAGGCTGTTTAAACAGGTTGGTCTTAAACTGGATTTAACTTATCCAGGGCCAAGGTTTTTGTCACCGTGCGAGTGTTTTTTCAAGACACAAGGAAAATTAAGTTCGTCAGACTCACCCCAATCGTCAGAAAAAAAAGCTTGTTTCTACCAGTTTCCATTCTTTAGTTATAGCCTCCAGAACAGGGGTGGGTATCACTAAAAATTCTGATTTTTTTACAAAATCAGGAATAAATGCGGGTGAAATGCAAATGGTGGCTGCTAGTAGGGGTGTAAATCACACCCATCATGGCGATTCCATTCAGAATCGATTTCCTGACCCAACGATTAATTTTCTTCAATACTCAATAATTCACCACGATTCGATACGATTCGATTAATTGTTTGCCTCGGTGCATTTTAACCGCTATACCACGGGCCAGCCAGCGGGTACACTTTTTTCCTTCTCTATTTTTATCGATCTCCCTCTGCTAGTCTGCTTAGGGCGCGGAGTTTGAGGACACACACACAGTCCAAGCCATGACTGTCTTCAGTCACACACGCAAACAGGGAAAAGGAAGCGAGGTAAGAGGGCCAAATAGGTATAGCGCCAGCCGCAGCACAGGAGTGGAATTACGTCCTGGAGCAAATGAATAAAAATAGACCAGAAAAAAGTTGATACTCTTGCGGACGTATCGATACATAGTATCGTCAACTGTTGTATCAATAAAAAAAATCGATATTATTTACACCCCTAGCCGCTAGGTGGCAGTATACTACGCCACGATTAAAAGCACCCTTCATATGGCCCGATAGGCGCCGTATTGTGCCCTCTGGCAGTCAAATAGAGGTACTGCACCCAATCTATTTTCAGCGTTACAATTCACCATAACGCAGAAACGCATCTTTGGTTCTGAATTGTTAAATTTGGTACCAAGTTAAAATTCTCCAGCGCTTACATTTCAACACAGTAAGCCACATCTGGGAGGTGATGACATGTTAACAATAGTTCACGTCGCAATGGGGTGTACGGTGGACGGAATGGTTGAGAGCCTCTTGGACAACGCCCAACTGCCCACGCAACCGGTGGCAAGATGCACAAGACTGTCACCTGGGACGACTAAATATGTATGTGAACATTAAAAGAGTTGCTGGTTTGGGATGCACCAGCTGCACATTGATAAAGAATTGATGTCTCTCGATGTGAAAGAATGGCCGACCAATTCTACGTTTAACAAAAGTGGTCAAAGACTACAAAGAGCGTGGTGTCAAGCTCATGTCAGACTTTGTCGCAGGCACCAGGACACACTGCCTTCCAGGACACACTGCCTTCCAGTTCCACCTGGCACTGTGCCTTGAAGGATTGTTTTTGAGTAAATTTGATGCACCTTAATTTACGCAACCTTATAATGGTCGTCCCCCCC
>OMKY01047050.1:0-11249 GCA_900302395.1 Bregmaceros cantori | reverse complement strand
AGCATAACCTTAGCTGCTAGGATGACAACTAATCTATCCTGTAGGCCTGCAACTAACGATTAGTTTGATAATCGATTAATCGCCCATACTTATTGCCAATCAATCGATTAATCTGTTAATTTTTACTTTGGAATCGGAACGATTCTTAAGCAGAAGCTTCATTAATATTCCAAATGTTTTGATGTCTTAGTATCTCTACTTACTTACTTATCTACTAGCTTATAACATATTTATAACATGAGCTTTTTCACCCAAGCTTACTTAGTATCCAACTGAATGGTTGACCCCATGATGCTGGGAATGGAGACTGGCATTGGGAATAATATATTCAGCATATTTGAGCGGAGAATGAGCCAATCAAGGAAACGATTAATCACTGCCGATTAAGTGATTATCATATTAGTTGCCGATTATTTCAATAATAGATTAATCAGTTGCAGCTCTAAAAATGTGGACACTAGAGACATGTCATTGGCTCAATGAGGCAGATTGTGGATAATGATAATATTCTAGAATATGAGAAGTAGTATTTTCAGTTCTTTTAGTTAAATGTGTATGAATAAATACAATAATAAACTTTTTTTTTGCGATAAGATTGTGTTGTGTTGTAATGCTGCCTTGCTAACATAAGCATAAAAACAATATTTTGGAAAACATATTTTTGAGCATTCATATTTCGGGTGCTTATGTGATATTTTAGAACAATATTTAAAATGTACAGATGTACATTTTATGTACAAAATGATTATGTACAAAATGTACAGGAATAAGTGTTAAAAAAAAAAAAAGTACCCAAAAGCCTAATTGAATACTAAGGTAAACAACTTTTTTTCCTTTCTTCTGTCTTGTTTTTTTTTTGCAATAGTGTCTTGTCCTTGTATATGCACCCATTATACGCAGCATCCTTCATATTAAAGACAAATTTTCCTTTTTGTGACAAACGAAACAATCTTGAATCTCGAGATGGGCGAGTGAAACAAGGCAATACAGAGTTTCGACTTTCGCGTTTTCGAGCACCTTGAGTTTGTGCTTGAAGCGGTCGTTGAGCTCCTTGGTGGGGACCAGCACCAGCAGACAGACTATGCTGGTGACCAGATCACACAGGTTGGTGGAGCCCAGGTTGGTCAGCAGACTGTACCATGTCTTGATGAGGGTGAACAGACCCTTGGGCCGCGGCAGGTGCAGTCCCAACAGGTACTTCAGCTGACCGAAGAAGAAAAATAATTAAAAAGGAGAAAAAGGAATGCCTTCAATTAGTATAACAAGCTGACAAGACAGAACCAATGAATCGTCAACGCATCGCACACGGCTATCCGGTCCGGTGGGTCTGGACCAACCAGTCGGACAAATTAGCAAGGCCGGCCTTGTTCGAATCAAGCTGTGGGCATCCTCGCCACTTGTGATTTGCTGTGATTTTATAACTTCATTTGATTGACTCTTTTTTTTTCAAGCCTGCTTAATCCAGACCAGGGGTCCCCAGCCTTTTCTGCCCAAGGACCGGTTTGTATCTGCAATGTCGTATCGCGCACCCGTTCAGTAACCTCGGCCTATTTGTACAACTTATGACGACGTGAAACAACATTTTCACATCTTCAATTTAAAGTAGCATACATTCCATTTAATTCGTGCAACAATGGTGGTTTCTTGTTTGTAACAAGCAACATCTGACAACATATTTCTACTGCATCTGGTGAAGTAAAGAGCAGCATCTCAGTTAGATGAAACATGTTTGACAAAAAATAAATTAAAAATTGGGTCACGGCCCGGTTCGGAATGTCTCACAGCTCGGTACCGGGTCGCGACCAAGTGGTTGGGGACCCCTGATCCAGACCAAATGATCATTCTAGTCGCGTGCAATGCATGGACGATTCATTTGTTCTGGCTTGCCAGGCTAACAAGCCACCATATACAAATCAGATGATTCCTGGGATGTTTGCAGAGCAGATGGAGTGAGGCGATGGTCATATGCTGTTGATCCCCATCGCCCGTATGTGATATTTGTGTGGCCTCGAGTTGCAGAAGCCTTTGATGTGGAATCGTAAGCCGATTCAATTAACGATCTATGGAAGCCCCATGTTCGGAGATGGTCTATTCTCCACCATAATGACAATAATGAATTATTAACAACATAGCCCAGTTTAAAATGAAGGCACTATTCATCAATTGAAACAGCCCCCATTGTCGTTTTTGTGTTGACTGCATCAATGTACATAAATTGATAAAGAAGAAAGTCGCAGTCCACGGCCGAAACTGTCGAGGTATTTAGAAACCTTACTTCCGTCAGACAGTACAATTTTATAAATTGACAATGCCACAGTTTCTGTCTTACAAAACATTGCAAATAGCAAAATGTTCCCATGCTTGAATGTTTTCCTATTTGTTGCACAAGAGGAAATTGGCCGCTATTTGCGAGTTTAACAATACTCTTCTCTACCATACCCGAGTGTTCCACATCTCTGCTACAGAGCGTTGCAGCCAATTCGCTAACGTCTTAAAAAACAAAAGAACAGTTGTCAGTCTGTACCTGGGATGTGAGGATGGTGAGGGAAGCACCCGTGGCGAAGCCGCTGAGCAGAGAGTCTGACAGATACACAGAGACGAAGCCCACCTGTAGGAACCCCATCAGCACCTGGAGGTGAACATGCAAGCATGTACAGGTTACTCGGTGTACCAGAGTAACCATAAAGGATTGTGTGAAAAGAGACAGGCTTAGCCATCCATACCATTTACTAGCTCCCTGTTGGTGCATTTGTACGATCAACAATATTACAGAATTCAGATGATTAGACTGCACTATGATGAGGGGAGGTACTTGTGAACTTGTGGCGCCCCTACGTGCGTTTACTCTGATTCACACACATTTGTCAAAACATTTACCTAATGTTTGGACGTAAGCAATTTGACGTAAAGTGCAAATAACCCAGGTTGGAGAATTATATTTATTCATTAATTTTAAGATTCCTCCTGGTGTATCCAGCAAAGGCGACAAGCTTCCCGGCTAGAGCCAGAGAAAGATCAAGAAACTGAGACAAAGCCCAATCCTGATTCCGCGTCCGTCTGGGCTGTTGACACACCAGGGTAAATGCACGGACCGACGCCCGTTTCAATCAATACCCAAAAGTGTCGGAGATGGGCCTTCAGCTACTAGCAGCATGTATGTATTGTATTATTTTTTCATTAAGTGACAGTGATCGTTAGGATCCAGACCACAAATTAAGACTTCATCGGAATGTCACCTGGTAGACTCCGGCAGTGAAGGTCACCGTGGCTCCCACCATGATGGCGTAGCAGCTCTTATCACACACCGTGGGTCCCAGGCTGCCGTTTGCCGATACGGTGGGTACGGGGAAGCTGGCCGAGTCATTTCCACTGACGCCCAAAGACGAGACCGTTGGGTCAGAGAGGTAGTTGGCTGCCTCCAGCTCGCGATCCACCACCTGCCCCACCAGCAGACAGAGCACGCCAAAGATCCCGACCGAGATGTGCCTCGACGTGCCCATGAGGGCATAGATGATGGAGGCAAAGAAGGAAGTGTACAGACCGTAAATGGGATCCTGAAGGTGGGGGGAAATGCAGAGGTACAATGAATATCTGTAGACCGCGCCGCATTCCGAACACACATATAAACAAATATTCACTCAATTCAATCAATTAATCTACTAATTGCCCACGAAAAATCTCAAGAATTATTAACTTTTATTAATATGGCAAACTTTTTGATGTCTCACTAGTTCCAGTTATGGCAGATTGCGTACTAACATGTCCATTTTAGTATTAGCACGGGAGAGCCTACTCTTCCATGATAGATGATAACAATCTTAATGTGCCGTCTGTGTTACTGTGGGGCTTAACTGTGTGCAGTATCCAAATGAATGGACACTGGGAATGGATACTGGCATTGGGAGCAACACATTTTAAAACAAACAAAGAAACGATTAATCAATTAGGGCTGCAACTAACGATTATTTTAATAAATCGATTAGTTGCCGATTATTTAAACGATTAATCGGTTGAATGTTTTTTTCCCTTTCAGAAAATCCAAAATTTTAACGCTGACCAACAATTGCAAGAAATGAATCTTCAAATTTGATTCTTTTCAACCAACAAATGTACAACTTAATACAACTTATATCATAATATTTAGATTTTTTTTATTTTATATTTGATGTTTTTCATCTTTTTCACCTTTTTTTTCCATCAGTTATGACCATTTAATATTTTCAAATATGATGTATTAATATCAAATTTACCTGGACCAATCAGGGTAATGTCAGCACAAAACTAGCAAAATGACAATGTTTCAATTTCTTGGTGATTAGAATTATTACATTAATTGCCGATCAATTCTATAATCGATTAGTCATCAATTAATCGACTAATCGTTGCAACCTACAATCAATTATCAAATTCTACATGCACTCAGCATTCACATAATTGACCCAATGCCGTGGCAGAGATTTGCGCTCTCCTAGTGCTTCTAGGTACAACACGAATCACAAAGAGATATAATCCCACATATTTTCCACAGTTTACGGACCAGTTTGTACCTGTCCAGCCAGCAGTGAATACGCGATGGACTGGGGCACGAGCAGAATCCCCACAATGAGTCCAGACATGGCGTCTCCAAGGAGCCATTGCTTGGGCTTGTAGCGTGGCAACCACCTGTCAAACAAAGGCAAACACATTACGTTTGCATAGCAAATACACATTTTCACAAGCATGTCATGGTTTTCAAAGAAAGCCGTGGTGAAAATAGAGAATTCAGACATTTAGAATGACTGAAAACACCAATTGAATTGTAACATGGTCAATGTTTTTTGTTTGTGTTGTTGTGTTTGTGTTGCTCTGTTTGTGTTGCTCTGTTTGTGTGAGGGGTGCACCAACCCGATCCTTGGGATTGGATCCGATCCTTGGGGATTGGGTCGGCCGCCGATCGCAGTTTTTTTAATGCCTCGGTTCTTGTTTTTCAAATTTGCCCAAAGATTTATATTTGATAGAAAATAAGAACTTTAAATTACATCATGAATGTTCATTTACTTATACTATTTTAGAGTACTGCTAAATAGTTTGGGTACTACCAATTTTTGCAGTATCAGGGCTTGGTATGGGGACTCTGTATCAGAGATTGGGATCGGCCGATCCTTAAAAATCAAAGGATCGGGATTGGGAGGAAAAAAATGAGATTGGTGCATCCCTAGTTTGTGTTGTTGTGTTTGTGTTGTTGTGTAGTGTGGCCAAGCAAGGACATTTTGCCATGCACAACAATAACCAGGGAAAGAATAGCACGTTCACCATGTTTCCCACAAACGACAACAACACTGCATTAAACTTAATTCTGATTCTAAAAAAGGAACGTGGAACTGGACCTGACGATGGGGAAGAAGCCAAGCAGCTTGGATCCGACTCTGGCTGGTGTGCACCGGGAGCAGCGGGCGGCCAGGCGCTGTCTCCATCTCATGGACTGGTCCTCTTCCTTCTTCAGTCTGTGCAGGACCAGGGGCTGGTGGGGCTCGTCCCCCCCACAGGCCCAGCTGGCTAAGGCCTCTTCCTCCGTCATGGTCCCAGACCAGAGACTAAACCGCAGTGAGGATGACGACACATCAAGATTAAAGAACAACGACTTGTGCCTCTGTGGCTCAGTCGGTCAGACAGCCGCATCCAGCACAGAGTTCACATCAGACACAGCGTCATGAGTTCACTTACGCTCACTGCTCACTCTCTCTCTCTCATCCCCATTTCAAATACCCTGTCAATATAAATGAAAAGAAAACGGTGCTTACGGCAATAAAATAAATCTACTAAAATGAAGAAGTTGTCTTCTTTTTAAGTTAGCCATCAAGAGCTCCTGATGCTCCTTTACCCACGATGGTTTCTCATGATCTCCCATGATGGCAACATTTTGAAAACTAGCATTGCATGCATCATGGAAATATTTTGAGGCAATGAGAGCAACTGTTTACAGTCAAAAACTGTTTACAGTCAAAAACTGTTTACAGTCGTACCAAAATGCATATATTCAACTTTAGATTTGTGTTGCAATTCCCTGTAGACACCTCTTGGCTGTAATATTGACAAATTGGTTAGAAATATTCCCGTTGACTAATGCAGCGGGTAAGTACACTAAGTAAATAGTACCATTTTATTCCACAAATAAGTTCCACCTGTGGGAAAACTGTGAATGGCAGGGGGGGCGGGGGGCATTATCTGCCCAGCTATCTCATCGTACAATGAGTCAGTACTCAACTACCTAGCAGGCAGCGATCAGTCTTTTAATCCCCTCATGTTAACAATATCAATGCATTGTGCCTTCAGTGTGTTATCTGTTGAGCTACTGAAGAACATTTGATTAGAAACGACTCTCTAAAAAGATGTAATGTCACCAGTGGGGGTTGAGAAATGTTTTTTCTTTGGCTGCTCTCATTCACTAGAAATAACAGAGCTCTACGGTGGATAATTCTGCAACCACTGGAGGAGCAGAATCCTCTGTAAATTACATTGAGCATTTTCAGAATGACAGCATTTATAAAGTTTTCACTGGAATTTTAATTTGACATTTAATCCCACTTTGTGGGATTATGAATGAGTCGAAGCACATTAGAAGAGCAACTAACGATTATTTAAATAGTTGCTGATTATTGAAATGATTAAAACGACTGATATGTTGGGTTTTCTTCCAAAAAAAAAAAAATATTAAAAATAGTCACAGTGAGCAACAATTAACCCTTAAGACACTTTTTTCACGTGCATAATCATCTACACAGTGCACAATGTGGGGAATGTTAAGAAAAAAATCTCTGCGATATCAAAGCTCTGAGAAAAACACATCCTACGCACCCATGAGCCATGATCACAGCCGAAAAAAACGCTCAAATGAAATGGGAAAACACAGGAGGACCCAATGAGTCCTTCCCAAGTAGGAGTTAATCTTGTCAATTGGTTACTTATTCCGACACAAACTCATTACAATTAATTTATATTGGAATATTTTTCATGGTTTTCTTTATTTTTAACCAATTATGCCGATTGTATCTTTAGATATTATGAAATTAATGTCAAATTTGTGTGGAACAATAGAGGGTAACGTCTGCACGAAATAATTTCTCGAATGATTTCAACTCCTTGCCGATTATTAAATTAGCTGTTGAATTATTATTTTTTTTAAATCGATTAGTCAGCGATCAGTTTGTTAATCATTGCACCGCTAAAGCACGTCGAGGCAAATTTCATCACGCTTGCTTGACAGAATCTCACTCTACGCTAGGACCTGCAATGTCATCCCAGTTGAACAGAATGGCTCGTGTAAATGTGGCCCCGAGGCCCATGACATTTTGTAACCGTGGTGAGGACGACGCGAAACGTTGCGCGTCACATTAGTGAGGTCAATAGGCGTGTCTCCTTCTTTTGTCCCCGAGAGGTTCCCCGACAACATGACAGATGACACCATGTGAAGGCTTTCATTTTCATCACTTGTTTAGTAGGGCTGCAACGATTCGTCGATTAAATCGATTATAAAATTAAATCGACAACTATTGCAATAATCGATAATTGCCAAGGATTTGAATCATTGTTATTGTCAACAGTTTTTTTGCCGACACCGCCTCCTATTGGTTTTTGATATTACTCATTTCTAAAATCCAAAATATTGATAAAAGAACATGAATATGAAGAAAACCATCAAAAGTAAATTGTTGTACATTTGTTGGCTATCATGAACCAAAATGTACTAAATTTCAAGTTGACAAGATTAATTTCTGTGTCGCTGTGAATATTTTGGGGATTTTTGAAAGTGACAATATCTAACTGATTAGTTGATTAATCGTTTCAATAATCAGCAACTAATCGACTTCTGAAATAATCGTTAGTTGCAGCCCTATTGTTTAGTTACATTGATATAGTTTGTGTTGCATTTATAAAGAAAATATAGTTAATTTAGGCTAACAGCAATCACAAGCTCACAATGTTCCACATGCCTCAGGATGGGACGTAAATGGAGATATGGATGAGATATGTGATATCTGAACCATCCAGCACAATCAGTATCAGTTGACTCATTAGCAAATATGTGAAGGGCATTTGGGAATATGTTCATTCGGAATAATTGCACTTGTAGTATATTGTTCAACAAATCATAATGTAAAATGTTAACGTTTACATGTTCCACATCCATACAATTACTACACACATGCACTCATTGCATTCTCAGTCCCATCACACTGATGTACTTGACAGAATAATTGAAATGAATCCATAGGTCTGAGACGGCTGATGCAATGTACTGTATATACACACAGTACAACGTATCTGGTACAGTATAATGCATTTGGTTTATTTTTTGTAAATTAAGGGGTACGTGACAAACTGCATGTAATATGAAATATTGCACCAATACATTAGATAATAGATACCTATTGAAGATTATTAAAACAATTGACAATATTAAAAACAAATTACAATACATCTTCATATGCCATTATCATAATGACTACAATACATTGAATTTACATAATGATTATGTCAATTCAATGTACTGTAGTTTTCAGAAAAGCAATATGGACAGAATATCAGGAACCAAGAGCAAAACCTTTAGTTTCAGTTTCAATTCAGCACTTTTATTCTCAGGCATACGGGTGAAAATAAGTTATAGTACTTAGAGTAATAGTAATAACGCCTTATCCACTGGCATTTTAAAACTAATTCAAAGCAAATCGCCCCCTAACTTTTAATGCACTCTGAGGATTAACGGAGCTTGTGATTCTGATTGCGCTGAAGTAAACTTCACATGTACCTCTGATAAACTTCGAAAGTATACTTAGGACAGGCATACTACTGCTGCCTGGGAAAGGTGAATGGACGCATTGTCAACACAACTTGTCAACGTGGAAACTTGCTGGGGCTGCCCCGGCAACGTTCTAACGTCATCAATTTAAATCGCGATCTCGAAAAACACAACATGAGAATTCACTTTCCCCGAGTTCCATTAGGAGAGCCGTACTCACCGGATGGTGGCCCACGGAGCTCCGCAAGAAGCTGTTCCGCGACTCAACCGCGGGGCCGTCACTTACCGACCAACAACGCTGGGCTGCTGAGATATGCTTATACTGCACACAGAGTGCGTTGGCGTCTTAAAAAACTACCGATAGAACAGTAATGGTTGATTACACCAAGAGCGTTGACGCTGTAACGCACTGTGCCTGAGCACATATGCATGTACCTGACACTCATTGGTGTCATATCTTGGCGCTCAAGCTGCTTCTTGTGTGTAATAAGCTCTGTTTTGCCGGCATGACGTCACATCATACGTATTAAGGCACGCTCGGATAGCGCACGTCTTGATGGCGGCTAACAGTTGTCATATGACATTTTCACGTTCTCTTTGTGCATGTTAAGACATTACAGTGGAAGCCGCTCGTTGTTGTTTTATTTTACAATCGTCTTCGGTGTTATTAAAACGTTAATGCTCGACGCCCCGCCGCTATGATCGTTTGTTATTTGAACGTGTCCTCCCGGATATATCAATCTCTCAAGCAGGTACACGTATTCAAAAAAAGTAGAAGTATCCACGTGACGAGTCACCAAATAATAATGAACTACTTAGACAAACAAAGGCTCAACCTTGAAATGCTAAATCCACCGGCACAGCGGCGACGGGCTTTATATTCTAGTTCTAGGTACGATTTGACGGTTTACTTTAAAAAAAACGTGTATGGTGCTGCATCAGTACTCTTCGGCCAGCAGGGGCCGCCGCAGTGCCTGTTGTGATCGACTCGGTCCACATCATAGACGGGATGGTCCACAGATAAAATAGTTGTGGAGTTGTGTTTCTTTCGTTGTCTGAATTCACGAGTGACTCAACTACAATTTTAGTTGCATCCATACACATACGCTGACACAGATACATATTCTTCATATCATGTCAACATACGTAGATCAAGGGAATAGTTCATTTGGTATCAATTTATGGTCTTCTGTTATGCCATGGTGCTGTTTATACATTGCAACAGTTACATTTGTACTAAATCGTGTTCAGTTTCTCGGTGTTCAACTTTCACCAGCTCATGAAAAGCTACATATCATTTCTGCATGTGTGGGCTTAAGTATGAACTCATACTGAATGGCGTTATTTGTTCTAATCATTTTTCAGCAGAATAATAACCCCAAACTCTTTGCCGATGTACTGTGCCAGAAGTCCTGGCTTCCACAGTGATGGGACCAGAACCTTATTAAGATGAGTTGAGGCGTGAAGGAACATGGAACACAGCGCTCTGGCTCTGAGAACTCTTTCAAAAGTTATGGATAACCATCTCGACGACCTTATGAAGAGTGTGGCTTCTTTGAACAAAGTACATTATCAGACACACTCTTCATTTATTTCACACTTTTTTGTTATGTATGGATTTTAATTCATTCTAATATGAGTGAATATGAGAATCTAATATGAAAATGTATATATATAAAACCTGCAATCAGATTGCATAATGCTTATTAATGCCAATTGCTTCTAAAATGTCAAGCATTTTAGAAGCAACATAGCTTTAAGTGTAAAATATTACTTTCAAGTTCCTCATCAGAATCAGAATCGCTTTTATTGGCAGTCATGCATAAGCACACTGGAAATTGACTTCGGACATTTGGTACACACCCTGGTACAGTAAATATAACATAGTACAAAGATAAAAATAACACTATGAGAAAATACTACAATAAAAAATAACAGCATAGCAGAAAAAATATACAACAGTGGCACTGTCAAAAAATAGATATAATAACAACAAAATTACACAGCAGGAAGTAATAAACACAATAAAGTGAAATAATAAGATCTAGGGTTCTTTAGTGGAACCTATTGAATGGCACGTCAAGGAAATTTTAGGGGTGAAGGAAAGTTAAGACATGTTTTTCCCCCCTGTCTGGCGTACTTGCACTGGTATGAGATCTATGGATGAGAGACATGTAACGGGAGAGTGATATGTGTTAATTCCATCCTTGCCAATGTGCAGGTTAATCTGTCTGTGTGTGTGTGTGTGTACGTACGTGTAATCTGGCGTGTCATTGGATGGAGTTTATCAATCCACAAAGACTGTTTAATCCATTGTGTCTCAGATCACACACATCCCCACACGTGCACACACCTTCAGTTCATTTCAAGACGCGGCCCATCCAAGCCTCCAAGTAAGTGTTAACTTGTGTATGTATATTTTATCTGTGCCTCTAACCCATCTCCAATTGCTACATGTTGTTTTGGATTCAGG
>OMKY01047036.1:0-11070 GCA_900302395.1 Bregmaceros cantori | reverse complement strand
CGCGTATACTGTAGGGGGCGGTAAAGGTTCGTTTTGAATTTTGCGGTCGGTGTGACGTCATACCTACCACCTGGGAGGACCTCAAAATGCCCACTTTAGGCAATTATTGTGAAGCAACCACAAAACGACCAGAATAGAGTTTGACATGGTCCATTATTATGTCGCAATCCTGTTCTTAACAAATAAACACTTTTAAAACTTGATTTTTCATGTCACCCCGCCTTTAAGGACACGTTATTGTGTTTCAGTGTCTACTATTCCTTAGCATTTGTAAATATGTGTGTGTGTGTGAGTCAATTTGTGTGATATAAAGATAATTTGAAACACATCAGGCGTTGTGGGGATTGTGACATGTGAAAAACATTTGAAATGTCATCATATTGATACACAATGCACGCGATCACAAATTGCCTTTTACAGCTACTTGATCCGATATCGCCCCAAGAGCAGGCGATATCGGAAGAGGAATGGATTAAATTAGATGTTGAAAAAATAGTCAAATTCCATCACCAAAGCTTTCCATCTCTGTTAATATTTGTAATGTATTCTATTACAGTATTGTGATATACTCAATTGCGGTATTGCTTATCTCATTATAATCTCTGTAAAGAGGAATTGTGTCTGCCAGCCCAGGTTCTCCACGGTATAACTTGAAGAAGGCTCAGAGTCTTGTATTGACAAACCATCGTCTGTGACGCACAATACAACGTACGGGTTATTCATTAGCCATTTAGTACATTGGCAAGTGTGCATGCTCTCCAACCCTTGTACAAATAGCAATGCATTGACATATGTCGAGATGTGTGGGTAGTTCTATTGGCAGTTTGTTGTCAGAGACATGACTCGTGTTATGGAACTCGCAGAATGTGTGTGTGTGAGTGGGGTAAGGGTTTGGATGGGAGCGTGCGCATTGACAAAACATCGCCAGATTTGATTATCGCCTGCGCCGACACGGTGCGATGCGCTCTGCAGCCCCGATTACTCATTAGGCGGCTGTAATCACCCGTCAGTCTGAGCACACATTTAATTACGATGGTATTAAAAAAATAATAATAATTACTCTTGTATGACTGAGGAGAGGATATTTGGCGAGAGGACCCACACTGGCTGATTGCAGCTCGTAAATCTTTCCGTTAAAGAAGGCGGCGGCGGTGTCGTCGCCGTCGTCGGTGGAATTCCTTGTTCAACAAAAAACTCTTAATCGGCGTAATCGTTTTTTTTTTTCCTCTCCGCGCTTTTAATGTTCTTCATGATCGCATCGTTCATTAGAAGCTTTTGGAGGCCGTTTTCATGGAGAGCAACAACTGTTTTCATAAAATTGCTTTTAGTGGAGAGGAATTAATCCAATTTAATGCCAGCTGCTCAGTAGAAAAGAGGCTTTATAATCTACGCCTTAGTAGTAGGATGTTGATGACTGCGAGATCAGGGTTTGAACTCATACCAAAGACAAAAACTCAACTGTAGACTCTCAAGTACCGTATTGGTGAAAAACAATATTCTTATATTTATATTAGAAAAGTTATTTTCCAATATCAATATAAGAGTAGGCTGCTGCAAAGGTTTCGTGGACATCAGCATGAATTTCATGAACATAACAGGTGCTAAGTGGTCATAATGGTCAAGTGATGTGGGTGCCAAATGTTGCTAAAGTTTCAAACTGATAAACATTGTTTGATTTATCTTAATTCCACACAAAATAATCTCTAAGCACAAAAAAATATGTATCACTGTCTCCATTTTACTGACATTTTATTGTCAGTTTGTATCAGTCTACTCTATTGAGATGGCTTATAGCATTTTGGAGGCCATTCATGACCCCGCAAGCAATAACATGACTCCACTATAGCTGGAACAAGTATTGCTTTACAGTTGTCTCGAAGATTTGGCATTTTGCATGCTCGACAGAGATGGCACGTAACGGAGTACAAATACTTGTATACTTAAGTTGTGTTTTTTTTCATGTATATTTGTATATGTGAAGTCCTTTTTTTCTCTGATGACTTTTTACTTGTACTTTTTTGTACTGATTTTTAACAGAAATACCGGTACGTTTTTGTGCACCAATGGCGGTAGGGATATGAATAGTGTGAATGAGGCAGTAGGGGGCGGTAATACCAAAGAGTATAGAATGACAAGAGTGCACATGGGCCTGCATTATGGGAGACAGCCATTAGATGTCACCGCAGAACCTTAAGTGAAATATGTTAGGCTAGGTTTTTGTAAAACTACCATTGAAGAAGTGCATTTTATATACAAATTCATTTTTTACTTACTTTTGAGTACACTTTAGAGCCTGTACTTTTTACTTTCAAAAATACTTTTTGAGTACACTTCTGAGCCTGTACTTCACTCTACTCGAGTAGACATTTGGAGTACTTTGTAGTGGTACTCAAGTAGTTTTTTCACAAATGTATTTTACTTTTACTATTTGGGTACTTTGGCCATCTCTGGTGCTCGATTATGCAACATTAGCAACGCTAGCCTTACTCATTTCATGGCTTGGGCCAGTTCTAGCCCTTCTGTTTCTGCCAATGGCTGGGCAGGTTTATGAGATAGGAATTGTTGCTGTCCAAGGTGCTGATTCCTGACAACACGACTGCAAAGTGCAGTAAGTCTTAGCTACTCATGCACCTCAAGTTGGTCTTAGGTCAGCCGGTCTTAGCTGGTCTTGGCTCATCAACTGTCTGAAGCTGTTCTAAGCCAGCTGCCTCTTAGCTGATCAACCAAGTACCATCTCAAGATGCTCTAAACTGGATTTTTAGTAGGGAGGAACACTCTCGCTAAGGAGCCGCTGACCATGCATTGTTATAAGAAGTGCGAAGGTGTTTCCTGAACACATTCTGTGGATAGAGAGACATCCTGCATTGTATGTGCATGATATGGATATATTTATATACAACATTTACACTCCCTCACAGCCACATATTTGGCATTTTAAATTCACAGATGTAACCCTGCTACATAACCTCAAGAACTGACATTGATTTTTTTGTTTTGTTTTTTATTTTTTGCCTTGATTCGGGTTTGAAGCCCCACTGCACTCGCTTGGCAGAATATAGCAAACACAAAACATCCTCTGAACATCCCTCAACACACCTACCCCTCCTGAGTTCCGTTAATGCCGTCATATCTCCATGGACGTTATTGATAAACGTGGAAATTCCACTCATCGACCTCTGCCACTGAAGAAACATGAATTGATTTATTTATTTTTCAAATGTTTCTCAATGGACATATGGGTGAAATTCAGAAACTCTGCAAGCCTCCTCTTTTTTTGCAGTGTATAGTGGCTCTGTGCGCACACTCTTTACATAAAATTAATTCATTAGAGATTGGAAACCTGATCAAATAAATGTGAAAAAAATACTTTGTTCAATGATCATAGTGAATTTATTTGGAATTATTTTATTAATAAAAAAAAAATAAATAATATAATTACATATGACCCCGCCCCCTCCCCCTCCAAATGAGCACTGTGAACCATGGATGAGAAGCAACAGCCTGTGTTTCTCTTGCTGCCTGCTCCATAGCACAGATTAACTTCATAACCCGTGTTACAGCAACACATACCCAGTGGCTTGGGAGTAACCTGGTGAAGAAATCGAGGCATTGCCCGTGTTTTGGAAGATTACAGTTGGGGAGGATGGAGCCACATTTCAAGTGGTCAGATATGTGCATCTGTGTTCGTCAAAAGTGCTTTTGCAGTTGTCAGATTTGCACGTGTATGGTACATGCAACATGAAAAAAAAAAAGAAATGTTATGAGTGTGTGTGCGTTTTTGGCATGTGAGAGATACATGGTAGGGTGTAGTTGAGTGTTTGAATCCTGGTCGAGTCAAGAGTTGGGACAAACATATTCCAATGTCTCTCTGTTTGACACTCTGCTGATGTCAAATGGGTGGTTTTCTGAAAAAGACATGGGTCTGAAAAACCTTCTGACATACCATTAGTTAGAAAGGAAGCATAGGCTGCAATAAACAGCGGTATTGATCAGTCGCTCCTCCTAGTTTGCTATGTTTCCAGATCTTCTGCAGTCATTGCATTAGCCTCTTATCGCTTGATGCAAACAAATCTTAAAATGTGGCAATATTGGAGCTGGCTCTGTGGCCCAGTCGATTAGACATCTGCACGCATCCAGCCCCATAGTCCTGTGCCTGTGGCTAGTTCACAGCACACAACATCATGATATCTGTCCAGTGTTGTTCTGTTTAGTTGCCATGTGCATTTTATTTAGCCTTGCTTCTGCCTTTTGCAAAATGCTGAACATTGACTTACGCATCTTTCAATGTTTGTTTAACATAGATGATGTAAAGTGTTGATTTCTATCTCGGTTTGCAAAGTAAATTCCCTATTTTGGGGGGACGATCAATTGATTGCTTGATCAGCCAATATATATTGGTGATAACTATATCAGTCCGAGACTAGTAATTGAAAACAAAAGAGCCAACATAATATGCAATTTTTAGTGGATTATTTTTGGCCTAGGTACATTGTAAAAAGTTATATTATTCTGAGCATCACTCTCCGATATATTGGGAATGGACCCAAATGAAGGCACTTTGATGGGCTGATGTAAAATATTTTGCAGACCCTCTCACTCTGTGCTTGTTGACCTCCAAGGGACTCTGGCCCTGTTTAAAAAAAAATAGCTGCATTAAAACTTTCAGAGGAAATTCAATTTATAAGGATGAAATCAGTAATGGGATGAGAAAGAAAAACGGTGAGATGTTTGGAGGTGGGAGCAAAGTGATAGAGGGAAAGGAGAGGTGAGACATGAGAGTCGGATCGGAGTTGAGAGAGAGAGAGAGAGAGAGATAGAGAGAGCGAGAGAGAGGGAGACAAACCGAGAGAAGAAAAGAGGATGGATTATATTATATCTAAGATAGGGCCGTCTGTCAGAGGTATGTGACCCATAACATGCAGAAAATGAATAATTCAACCATAGTCTCTTGCCCACACAAGCGCAATCCACTGACATACGTTTTCCCTGTTTTAGCCGGCTATTACTGTACCAATGGTATACATATGTGTTATGTGACGAATTGATATGGTGTTTGGTATGGTCTGTATGGTATTATCAATCATCACGTCAACAAATTTCTAAATGAGTCTGATGGAGATACTTTTTTTTTTCCAGCCGATCCAGGCTGTTTTTTCTGAGCTTTATTTATTAAGGTTAGTGGAAACAGGTGAAGATGGGTGGTAGACATGCAGGAAATACGTCGGAGGTGGGGTTCGAACCACCGACTCACCGCGCCATTAAGGCATATGCATGCTTTCCAGTGCACTGCCTAACCGACTGAGCTACTGGGCAGCACCTGATGGAGATACTTACTAAAAATCCAGTCAGAAACAAAAACGATCTTGTTCTACAGGCATTACAGAGACGTTTAGCTTATGCGGGTGGACAGCAAAGTCTTCCCGGAGGTTGCACAACACACAACACACATTTAGATTCCTAACCCAATATCCCATCTTATTTACTTCCATGTGTTCCAAGCATGGGCTGTGATACATGTGATACAAGCTGTGAAACACTAACCACTAAATAACACATGCAGAGCTCTTAAAGACAGCATTGGCACGGCTACCTTGGCCTCTGCACATGGGTCTTTTTATTTTTTTAAATTTTTTTGGTAAGTTGCATTTATTTTTTGCCACCGCTTAATCCTCGTTCCAGCACGGGTGCACACAATATCCCTGTGTTTTATTTTTAGTATCTTCACATTCAGTTTCCTTGCCTCTGCTCCGGTTCCTCCCAGCGTGGCCATGCTGTGGTTATATAAGTCAGCCACCAGCCTCATAAGTACCCTCTGAGGGACTTGCAACTTTGCTTACTCTCCCGCCCTCATTTATTACCCCGCTCAGTTGATCTGGTATTTTGGCCTATTAAACCGCTGCGGTGTGCCGGGTCGCTGCTGTGCTAGTCCTTTTTAAAGAACGAGGGAGGGGGGGAGAAAGACGGGTAGGTGTGGATGTGGGTGTGAGGAGGCTGGTGTTTTGGTCTCTTGTCTCAGTGTTGGTTCTTGGTTTGAAACGTAGAGAGAGGTAGAGAGCGAAGAATCCTCTCATTTTTCCTTGGGCTTGCCGGAGCCATAACCTCTGTTCCATTTGCGGGTTAAATGTTTAAATTATTTTTTTTTTTTTTGACCTTTGAATCTTTCACATTTCTGCAGGTTTGAAGCCTCACTTCACACAGCCCCATTTCAATTGCTTGGCAGAATATAGCAAAGACAAAACATCCTCTGAACATCCCTCAACACCCCTACCCCTCCTGAGTTCCGTTAATGCCGTCATATCTCCATGGACGTTATTGATGAACGTGGAAATTCCACTCATTCAATCTCTAATCCCTGATCCCTCTACCACCACAATCAAGCAATGGTTCACAATGTTGTGTACCCATGGGCACTGTTTCCCTGAACTCTGAACATGGGCGTCTGCTATCTACCTCTGCCATTGAAGAAACAAGGATTTTTTTTTTCAAATTTTTCTCAGTGGATGAAATTTAGAAACTCTGCAAGCCTCTATTTTTTGCAGTGTATAGTGGTTCTGTGCGCACACTCTTTACATCCAATTAATTGATTGGATTGCCAGAGCCATAACCTCTGTTCCATTTGCGGGTTCAATGTTTTGATCTTTTCATTTTTTTTTCAAACTTTGAATCTTTCACATGTATTTGATACAATTATTAACAGAGTTAAGTTCATGCAAACGAGTCATCAGCAAGGCAATGTGAATTGTAAACAGTGTTCCCGGTGAGTTTATCTCTGCATGATTTGTATTCTTAATGTAAACATGAGCTTTAACTGACTCTCTCTTTCTTCTCTTTCCAATGGTGCTGCTCCCTCCCTCCCGGTATGACAACAATCTGTGGTGTTTTATAGGTAAGTCCTGTCTTACTCTGATCAAAGTTAAAAGCAAGCAATAGTTTTTCTTTTGTAATCATGTTTTTTTTTGCTAGTTTATTAAAATCAGATTCTGGAGCTAAAATTACAGCATGTTAATGATGATTAGACTTCGAGTTCACTTGGGAGTCAGGACTTGACTTGACTTGCCCAAGAAAAACTTGAGACTTGAACGAGGGACTTGGTCTCATCTCTGGTTAAGAGCTTCTTAATGTAACTGTTGCACCTTTCTGTGTGCAACAGTACAAAAAAAACATAGTGAAACATATGCAAAGTTTTTTTTTTGGCACATTTCATTTAATCAACTTAACTTGCCACCCAGAATGCAGCCGTGATTTTAGTGATACATTATCTCCCATACAAGCTGCATGGCCACAATTGTGTGTGCCACGGCTCAAAAGATTGACACAACTGTAATTGAAGCTCAAACGTTGTGGAGGACATGCATGGCTGCCTTTTTACAAAGGCTGTTGGTGATAATTTGGAAACGTGGAGGGGGCTCCGCGTAAACGTGCCTGTCATCATGGCTGCCATCACACTGAATGTACATATTCTTCCTCAAACATGCACATGAACAGGCATCGCCCCACACCGTGTCTTCTATGCATATCTGGCGCAGAATCATGATGACAATCCCTCTCCCACACACTCTCTGCTGACTGTAATCTCCGATTAATGTCTGGGGCTGCGGAGTTAGCTTGGAGGGGTGCGGGTGACAGTCGCACCGGACAATGCTCTTGACACCTAGAGTCTCGCTCGAGGCCATGGGTTTTATAATGAATATTCTGTCTCGCCGATGTATCGGCACCCGCCCGTCTTTCAACTGTCAAAGCCATGAGAGCAGTGAGGGGGAGATACTGCAAAGATGTCTTGAATTGCCTATGCAACTTTGTCGTCATGTGTCTCTCTTGAGGCCAGGTGAATTGAAAACAATGGATTCAACAGATGAACATTATTTGAGCCTCATTGACATCTACAGAAGTCCTAACAACGACTGACGTGGCTCATTTCCAATGACGTCAATCTTTAGAATGGGAATATAACTATTCTGAGAATGTAGAACTTAATTTTGTTATCTGTTTGGAAACAATGTGTCCACTATGTTTGGTGGACCTTTGAACCAGTGATGCCCGGTTCAAACCACAAATTGTGGCCACATTGTGTTCACTAAAAAATACAACCTTTGTTTCTCCTGTGTGTGCAGGCACGAGAGAGGTAGAGCTAGCAGCCTCGTTAACTAGCTGCAATATATTTACATGTACACATATCTATGTACTGTGTGTGTGTATGTGTGTGGATTGCTATGCTGTAACTAATTACCCAAAATAGCCAAAAATAATAATTCCTTTTTTAAAAACCTTCTCAGGCAAAAACCTTGTTAAATTACCATTAGTGGTAATTTATTGTGGTGAAGATGATACAGTGCGAATTGGGCTTAAGACGTCCAGCCATATTTCTCAGAATTTAGACAATTCCAAAAATAATTTTGCCTAGAAAGTAGAGATCATCATATTCACTTTACAACTCTTGTGTTCAGAAATTCTGTGGAGAATATTTGTTTGACCTTCAAAGAACAGTGCGCATACTTTTAGTTTTTAAATGATTGGTGCTGAAGGAATTAAATCATCCCTGGACAGTGGAGACATGGTGCAAGCCTTCCCCACTCGAGTGAGACGTGTTGCGGTCAGGTTATTCAGCATTCCACTTTACTGCACTCCGATCGGTAGTATCGCCTCACTTTCCTGACCTTTTGCTAATGCATCGGGTTTCAGCTTGTTTCCACGCTGCCGATCAAAGCAGTGGGGCTCAGCTCCCATTGACCTCTGCTCTGTTTCGCTCTGTAAACAATTCCAATCGATGCAATTCGCTGCACCATCAAGCTACATACTACCTTCCTCCTAACTCCCTGCTGACCTCATTCATGCAGCTTACCTGTACAGCCAATGCATTGTCTACACTGTCCGCTGTCATCTTCCATGTGCCCCCGACTCATAAATAATGAACCCAAATAAGTCACTCATCCTACTACTGCTACTAATGTCAGATTTAAAAAAAGTAGTTGAAGGATGTTATCAATGTGATGTCAATCACTTTAAAAGGTCCTTTATGTCTAGTGTAATTAACGCCAATAACTGTAACCAATGACGCTCTGCAAGCGTTGGATTGCAGAGATGGACATGTGTGACAACCCAGTATGGACAGAAGATAACAAACATGTACATTCTTGTATTTAAAAATACATAATACTATAATATAATAAAGGACTTATTTTCTTTGCTAATTCACAAGTTAAATTATTATGCTAACCAGGTTTCACTATGCAAAGCACTATACAATAAATGTTCATTCAGAATGTATAGAGTTAAAGTCATTTTAATTTAATGTTGTTGTTTTCTGATAAACAAAACAGCAGGTTCATATGTAACATGTTTTCAAGTAATATTATAGTGAGTTATGTGCATAAAAATGTAAATATAAGTCATTAAGAATATACTTCCTTCCTGTGGTACTGCTCTGCTTCGTCGATCTAATTTCCACTTAGGGGAATTGATCCTGCCCGGGGAACACTGCCGGTCGACTGCAAGAGTGCTGAGACCGGTGGGAGTTCACCGTGGGACTAACCAAGAGATCATTAAACATCAAAGAGATTTGAAAGTAATAGGAGAGAGATACACGGGAGGTTTTGAAAAAATAAATACACATGAAGATATTTCGATAGAACAAACTGATTTGACAAGTTGGTTTTTGGGGGGTGGGCACAAGCAATGTTTTTCATTCTTTTTTGATAGAGATAGTGACAGGATTAAATCGGAAACTGGGATGAAGAGTCGGGTGGGGGCACGTCGTAGAAAAGCCAGACAGGATATGTGAACCCACGGCGCTGCTGGGCCTGTGGCCTGGGAGATGTGCTCTCTAACCACTATGCCACCGCCTGCCCCCTTGACAAGTAATTTTAACTTGGATTTGACCTGTAAAGGCATACTATGTAACATTCAGCGGGGATACGCGTAAATACATAATGTGTAAAGATACAATGACAACATAGGGCAGGGCTATTCAACTACTTTGCTCAGAGGGCAGCATTGTCAGAAGCTCAATGGGCCAGGGGGCGGAGCAGATGCCGGACTGCACCACCCTCCCTCCCTCCCGCTCCTCTAATCTCCGGCCTATTTGTACAAAGTGTCACGACGCAAAACCACAACATTTTCATAACCTTTATTTAAAGTAGCCTTCCCATTAAAAGGTCTTCAATTCTTTGCAACAATGGTGCTTTTCCCTGAAAAAACAACAACACACAAATAGTGGTAAACAGCAGCCGCACACTTAAACTACACTTTTTTTACACACATTTATAGTGCATCTGTTGAGGTAAAACAGAATATCAGTTAACCTGAATCGTCAACAACACATTTCTAGTGCCTCTAGTGAGGGAAATAGCGTCTCAGATAGATAAAACACGTTTTATAGCAAAAAAAAAAAATAGGATTGCTCTGGAGGCCAGAAAACAATGGTTGGTGGGCCGGATTTTGCTCGCGGGCTGCCAGTTGAATAGGGCAACAAGGGAAGACAATGGGCAATTAAGCACAATTCCATAATTTCAAGGAATGTGGTGGGATGAAAGTGACTCACCAAGAACTTTCATTGGTTGGAGGTGATGAAAATCGATGATGATGCTAATGTTCCCATCTTGCGCAAATTAATTAAGTTTTGTTATTTTTGTAAAGCTGATTAATAAAAAAAAGCTTTCAAAATTGCTTAGAGGTGGGTTAGCAAGTTGAGACATCATTTGACATTTTTATCAATTAAACTTATTTGGTTCTTTGGATTAAAAATGGCAGAATTGACCAATTATACAATTTACAAATTTTGGCATAGCTCAAGCAGTCGCCTGTCAGCCCAAACAGGTTTTTGTGTTTACTTTTCATGTAGCTTCCCCTCTGGCTTGGCCCAGAAATAGCCTTGGTATCTGGTCACTGTCAAAATGATGTGACATATATAATTAATTGAAACCTATTGATCACTAATACTCTGCATATTTGCGGATACTATGTGTGTGTATGTTTGTGTGAGTCATTGCAAAGTTTAAGCTATTGCGTTTCTTCTCTTTTTTCCGCTTTTTTGCCCGAGGGCATCGACAGCTGTTTATTATGCAAAGTCTGCAT
>OMKY01047011.1:0-10905 GCA_900302395.1 Bregmaceros cantori | reverse complement strand
GGATGGATTTTGTTTACACTCTCACTGTACTATAATGATTATCTTTTCTAAATATTTCTCTCTGGTCTCCTTTTCTAACGTGTTGAGGTATATCCCACATCCTTTCTTAGATTTTAACATTTTTTGTTATTTATATTTTACACATTTTAACAGTAATTTCTTTCTCGAACCCTGTCTCTGTGTAACAGATGCAAAAAGACAACAGTGGGACACAACTCAAGATTCTGACCGAGTGCCTTGGCCAGGGGCACTGAATGGAACATGTTTTTGGTGGTGGGGGAAACCGGAGTGCCCGGAGGAAACCCACGCAGACACGGGGAGAAAATGTAAACTCCACACAGAAAGGACCTGTCCGGGTTGGGATTCGAACCCAATTAGCCCCCGGGTTGACCCGGGGCTAATTGGACCTTCTAGCTGTGAGGCAGCGATGCTAACCACTGCGCCACCGTGCTGCCCGATTGAGCCGAACTCCTACGCCGTATGAGTGCATCAGGTCGGAGGTGCTGAGCAACTAGGGTGAACACGGCACCATATCGCCCAGCCCAGACAAAAAACGTTTGTCACTCTAGTGTGGACACCACTTGAGTTTGTTGTCGTGTGGCCGGTGGACTCCCGTGGTGAATAGGTTATAAAAAGTCCTTATCTCCTGGTGTGATAGACCGGGGACATGTTGTTTTGTCTGTCACCGGTAATTTGGCAGAAGGCGCCGTCCAGTCTGTGAGTTGTTAAATAACTAACCGCTGACTAGACTGACTCAACTTCTCTTCCTTGGTAGATCAGCAGTCTGTTATACATGGAGCCCAGGCACTGCAGATCATGTCTTGTGAGCCCAGTTTTAATTCTCCATATTGCATATACATGACAGCAGTACACACACAATGGCTGTGTCCGAAATCGCTCCCTATCCCCCATGTAGTGCACTATATGGGGCGCACGGCATTTTGTAGAGGTGTCCGAATTCTCCATGTACCCTATGTAGTGCACTGAAAGTATCCCACAATGCACTGCGAAATGTAGTGAGCATCGGATGTACCCTAGACGGAGCAATATAACCCATAATGTATTGCGAGACGTTTTGCCAAAATCGCTCCCTATCCCCCATATAGTGCACTATATGGGGCGCACGCCATTTTGTAGGGGTGTCCGAATTCTCCATGTACCCTATATAGTGCACCGAAAGTATCCCACAATGCACCGCGAAATGTAGTGAGCATCGGATGTACCCTAGACGGTGCAATATTACCCACAATGCATTGCGAGACGTTTTAAAAATGACCTAAAGTCAGTGCCTGGGCACTGGCTCAGAATCTGGAGTTGGCCCCCGGGCGCTGCACCGCGGCTGCCCACCGCTCCTCAGGGATGGGTTAAATGCGGAGGAAGAATTTCACTGTACATGTATGTATGTGTGACTGAATAAAGTATCTTCCTCTTATCATCTTATCTACTCTGTTTACATGTATGTGTAACTAAAGTACCTTTACTAGTAATGTTGTTCATAGCTTAAATCCTCATCTAGTATAAAGAGTGGGACTTGTTCTGCCAGTCACTGGACACTTGACGTCCTCACATAGAGCTCTGTGTGTCTGAGACCACAGGCATTCATGTGTGCAGCCAGGAAGGCTCAGACAGAAAGTGAAACCCAGGACCGTGTTGTGTTTCTGGCCACTAACTAACACACTGTTCTCTGGGCCCCGAGTGTGGCTCACACCGCCTGCAGTGACGCAGCGCTGAGTGACTGGGGAACTTGACCCTCAAGATTGGCTAGGGGTGTTTTCCGGTCCTGATCGTTGCTTCAGCACCCGTGAGGTTTTTGTTTTCTCCAGCCCGTTCAGGCTGTTTTTTTTTTCCAAGCTTTATTTATTAGGGTTAGCGGAAACGGGTGAAGATAGGGGGCCTGCAACTTGTCCACTGTTGAATGTTATCTTCCCATCGCTTTCTCTGTCTTCCTCACCTCCTTCCACCTGGCACTGTGCCTTGGAGGATTGTTTGAACGTTCTCTAGAAGTATTCTAAATATTATTTTTTTAATGTTTTTTCCAAGCTTTATTTATTAGGGTTAGTTTAAACGGGTGAAGATGGGGGGGTAGACATGCGGGAAATACGCCGGTGGTGAACCACCGACTCACTGCGCCATTAAGGCATATGCGTGCTTTCCAGTGCACTGCCTAACCGACTGAGCTACTGGGCAGCACGCAGATTATGGTTTTTGAGTTGAGATTAATTTTAAGGGCCGCGGAGACGGTTGATGTTTTTAAGAGGAAGTTTAAGACACATTTATTTAAACTAGCTTTTAACTGAGTACACTCGCACTGTTTATTATATCAGCTATTTATTTATTTTTTACTAGTCTTTGCTTTCATCTTGAAAGATTTTAGTTAGTTTTACTATTGTTATCACTATCTTGCATTAGATACTTTTATTTAATGATGTATTTATTTATAGATTATTTATTATTATTTTTATCATGATCACTACTATCATTTTATTACTATACTGGTAAATATTTTTGTTTATTTATTTGTATTCATTTATATTCTTATGCTCTAGAATTTATTTTTGTCATTAATACTCCAGCGTGTCCTCTTGCTGTATATCCTCGGTGCCAAGCCATGTTTATAATTTTAATGACAAATCCATTGCCTGTGTGTGTGCTCTTGTATTTGTATGTGGGTATTTATTCTTGTTGTTTTGCTTTGCTGAAACAACTCTCTCAAGATCAACAGGAGTGAACAAGGTCAACACAAAAAAAGAAAGAAAATAATAATAATAATAATACGTATTATTGCATACGTATTATGGCATAGAATCAGCACATGTGACATGTCAACATATCAAGCAGGGCTACTCCCTGCGTTCAGGAGCATCACCGCACGTGGGAAGAAACTGTTTCTGAGTCTGGAGGTCTTGGCACGCAGGGCTCTGTAGCACCTTCCTGAGAGAAGGAGGGATAAAAGGTGGTGTTAGGGGTGTTTTCCGGTCCTGATCGCCTGGGGATGGACGGGTGTCTGACGTTCCTATTTCGGTGGTGACAGAGTGGTTGTAGAGCACGTTCCCCCAGACCACAGGCCGAGCAGCGCAACGGGTTTTCATACCCTCTCCGGCTTTTCTGCAATGTCTCCCCCGACTCTTCATCCCAGTTTCTGATTGAAATCCGGTCACTATCTCTCACAATAAAGAATTAAAAACAATGCTTGCGCCCAAAAAAAAAGTTTTATTTTTACATAAAATAGTTTGAAAATATTTCGGTGTGATGACTGTTATGCTGGATAACAAATATTGCTAGCCTAGCGAGCCAGAACCAAGGAATCATTCACACATCGCATGCTGCTAGACGATACATTGGGTCTGGGCAAATCAGGCAGACGTCGCCCGTATACGGGCTGACCAATCAAATTATTTGAATCGAGACGTGGGCGGAGTTACTTTATGGACGACATGAGACGTGGGCAGTTTGGTTGTCACGCCTCCACGCCGTTTGTCCCACCTACTGCGCTGTGACTGGAAAACACGATTTGATTGACACGCTGGTTTTACCAGCGTTTTACCAAACCCAATGGTTTTACTAAAGCCAATGTTCTAATCGCGTGTGACGCCTAAAATCTGTATCGCCCGATCTCTGAAATGAAGGACTCTGACTCGGAGTCGTTGTGTGTTGTGGTCTGTTGGTTCTGGCTCGCCAGGCTCGGTCCACTGTGGACCAGAGCATCACCAGATTTCACATCAATCTTTTTTTTTTTTAAGTTATTTTTTCCGGCGTCAGCGCCGTTTTTTCCATCTTTATTGGATAGGATTAGTCAGAAACTGGGTTGAAGAGATCGGGGGTAGACATTGCAGACAAGTCGACGAGCGGAGTCGAACTCGCGACACTGCGGGTGTGTTGTGGTCCTCCCATCGTCCCCCATTGAACTGTGTGTGTCCCACATATAGCGGGGCTCTCTAAGATGCATATTTTACCTTTCAGTGGAATGCTGCGCATTTCACCAGAAGCACCACTGGCCATGTTTAGTTGGGGTGCACTATTCACGTTTTTTTGTTCCCGATTCTTTCATTTTAAGGATCGCCCGATCCGGATCTCCGGTCCCGATACAGAGTCCTGATCCTGCAAAAATTGGTAGTACCCAACCTATTTGGCACAAATGCCAATTTCAATAATAATCAAAGTAAACAATCATTTATATTACATCTATTATATTAATTATAATGTTTCAGGAAAGTCAACGTTCGATCGCATATTTTCTGTGTTATTTCAATTCCAAAAAGTCAAACCAAAACAAAGAAGATGACTCATTTTGAAACCAGAACAAGGCATAATCCAGGGGGAAATCCAGCCAGATAAAGGTGAAAGTGAAAGCTTTTCCCGGCAAAAACCCTCCCACATAGCACATCATTGTCATGGCATTCACACAACCAAGAACGAAAGTGAGACTGACCCATTCTGTTTTCTAACGGGGGGGTTTTTCAGGAGGTTGGGGAATATTTTCCTTTGCTCGACAAAGACCGAATACAACTTGTTTCAAAACCAAAAGTATGGAAGAAAACTGTACTCTACTTTCTCTACCACACGGCTCGTCATCATCTCGCCTTAGACACGACCACCAAGTTCAGAGCGGAAGTGAAACCGGCAAATGTTTCCTGGCACTCAACAAAATGAAAGGAGAGAAAAAACACAGAGACGCATTAAAGACTGTCTGTTGGTTCTGGCTCGCCAGGCGAGGTCCACTGTGGACCAGAGCATCACCAGATTTCACATCAATCTTTTTCCATTTCCAATCAATTTTTTCCATCTTTATTGGATAGGATTAGTGGGAAACTGGGTTGGAGAGATCGGGGAGGTAGACTTGCAGACAAGTCGACGGGCGGAGTCGAACTCGCGACACTGCGGACGCTGCGGTAGACGCAGCGCCACTAACATGAATGGGGTCGCGTTGTGGTGCGGTGTCCACAACCACTCGGCCAACGCGGACCCCTTCACATCAATCTTAAATTGAATGAAAAACATTGAAGCCGTGAAGACAAACGTGATGTGCTGGTTGTGTTTCAGCCTCAGTAAGCTGGCCTCCATGGCCGGGATCGACAAGTCTGACTTCCCCCTGATGAACAGACCTCTCCCTACGACCTCCGCCACAGCACGCCACCCTGAGCGGGACCTGAGATCTGTCGGCATCGCAGCAAGCACCGCGGAACCAGCGGTGAGATCAGGAACAATATCAATGTCTTTTTGTCATATCTTCAAAACCTCAAAAAGGTATTTCATGAAAGTATTACTTTAATTACTATAATTACTTTGTAACTTTATTGGTACGTGGTATATGACAACAAGTGGAAATGATCCACTGGCTGCACTATAAGGCACACTATGGTTCTCCTCCTAGTGTTCCGTTGTATATGGATTCATTCTGGTTGTGTTCATGGCTGCACTAGTGTTACTCTACCATTTTACCATCATTTGGGAGCTTTGTACACGTACAAAATACTTGTGTCTGAATACAACAATTTTTACGGAGCACGTTGTTTTACATTGCGAACATACGATTTTGGAGTTTTGGGTTTTGAATGCGATTAAGCTATGTTCAGTCCATCTCTCTCTCTCTCTTTAAATAATATTAACTCATCAATGTGATATGTGACTAGAAATATTATAACCAAGAGTTATTATTAGTGAGGGCTGTTCCTGTCTGGTCTTGCGCGTCCGGTTTCAAATCGCGCTGCTTCGAGTCTGGGTGCCTTTTCTGTGGGTTCAAACCCGGGGTCGAGACTACCTCGTCTAGCAGGGCTCGTCTCGGATGATTTAATGAGCGCTGAGACCTGCTTGCCGCATTCATATCAACCGGGACAACACCGAAACGTGTTCCATCTCGGTTAAAACGAGTCGGACCCGGGATAAACACGTTGGTTTGAATACGCCCTGAGTTTCATTTGACGTGTGAATGCACGATGTCCGTGAATTGCAAAGTAATAATTCTACTGCGAGTTACCTACTGTGTTTCGACGACAAAATACACAGACGCCAGGGGGTAATTGCGAATTACCAGAGGGACACTCGTAATTCAATGGCAGTGTGAATTGGGCTAATGGCAACATTGTTTCTCAGGAATCTCTACGCCGCCATATGCAGAACGTTCCAGGGGAAATTCCTCTACCGCGCCCGACCACTCCCAGAGACTACAGGGCCACCGACGCGGCTAACCACAGTCGCCCGGCCGTGGAGACGCAGCCAGCGGGTTGCATGGACTTGGGGATCCGCCGAGAAGAGTCGAACCATTTTTCCCAGCCCAACACGCAGCAGGATTCCGGATCCGAGAGCACCTCCAACAGCAGCAGCAGCAGCAGCTTGTGCAGCCGAAAATCCAACAGCTGCCGGAGTTCGCGCCACCCGGGATCGCACAGCAGCAGCCAGCCCAGCTCACGCAAAAACTCCACCTCCCGCTCAGCGGCGACGCACAACGGGGGGAACTCCGCGCACAACAGCCGCTCGCATCACAGCAGCAGCTCGCGCCAATACAGCCTCAACTACACCTCTTTCAACAGCAACGACGCGTCGGGAGGGAACCGCACGTCCCAGGGCGAATGGTCACGGAGGTCGAGCTTCAGCGACCTCGCCAGCGAAAAGCTGGACTCGTTGGGCTCGTCCCCGAGGTCAAAGGGCAGCCGGGCCGCAGCATGGCGCCTGCCGGACACGGAATTATCCGAGCTGCCGAGGAGGTCGAACCCGTTGCTGCTCGAGCCGGTAGAAGGTTTGAGGCCCCTGACCAAAGTTGGAAGTGCGGGGGATGGCTTTGGACATAACTAGCGAATGAAACTATTTTAATGCATTTCACACATTTTTTACATTTTATTACAGAATTCTTGCACTATTGTCTCTGTGGTAGAGAGTTTCTCTGCTGTTCGCTATGCTGTTCGTTTTGCATTGGAATTCCTGAATTCGCTCATATGAAGTCGAACAGGCCACTCTACCCACTATTCTTGGACATTACTAGGGGTGCTCCCGATCCAATCCCGATCCTTTGGTTTTAATGATCGGCCGATCCCGATCCCCAATACCAAGTCCCAATACAGACTCCTGATCCTGCAAAAATTGGTAGTACCCAAACTATGTGGGTCAATTTTAAAAGTCATTTGGCGTGCTCCCTGACTCATTTACCGTTCCGATCTGGATCGGCAGATCAGGATCGGGACAAAATCACGAGTCCTGATCCTTGGAAAAAAAAGTTTGATCGGCCCCTGATCACCATTTGAGGATCGGATTGGTGCACCTCTAAACATTACCTTCCTTATTTTGGCTCACAGAAGATAGTTAGTTAGTCGTATGCACACTTATAAACATCTACGATTCCATAATGCAATATATTTTTTGCAGAGATGAGTGGCGGGTAAACAAAAAGACCCGATCAATTTTGGAGTTCTACCTCAACCAAAGTTTCCTGAAGCAACACAGTGATAAAGTCTGTGAGAGGGGCTGGATCGGGGAGTTCGGGGGAATCATACTTTACTGTTCTTTTTAAAGACAGAAACAAGGTTTGAAATGCCTCGGCAGTTTCCTCCGCAGGACTGTGGCTCTCCAGATCGTTCTAGCAGTGAGATAACAGATCTCAGCTTGGTTGAAGATGTTGCATTGCGTGACTCGAACTCTCTCCGAGTCGGTATGTGATGCCACACTGTAAATATCGCCTCTGACGGGTCCAGTCGAATGGGTCGATTTGAATTTACGAGATTATGGAACCTCGTTTGCATTTCCAGCCAACTCCCTATATTATCTCTCTCACCCTCTTTCTCTCTCATGCTCGCTTTCTCTGTCGATTTTAGTACAATTTTTGTTTCAAAAATACTCTTCGGTACATTTCGAGTCTGTATTTTTTACTTTCACTTGAGTAGATATGGGGATCAGTACTTTGCACTTTTAATGAAGATGTTTTTTACAAAGCAATCTGGGTACTTTTGCCATCACTGTATATTTGCAAAGGTATTTGTTATAGCCTATTTAGAAGCATTGTGAAGTGCCTTTTAAGAGACTGACCACAGACCCCATGCTGTGTCTCAAGTGGTGCACTGAAATATAGTGCGCTACATTTTTGACTTGACTTTTTGTCGCAGTTTAAAACTCAACTCAAGCAACTCAGTTTTGCACTTACCGGACCGAGGCTGTGACACGTTGCTCCCAGCTTTTCATGCCAGCGGTAGAACGGACTACAAACAGAACTACAACACGTCAGCCGATGTGTGTGAGTGTGCAGTCGTCCATGATGTCAACATCACTCCATTTCCACTAGATGGGTAGTGTGACTAGTGCCCATTGGCAGAGATGGGCAGTAACGCATTACATTAATTCTGTTACAATTTTTTTAGTGTACTTTTTTACTTTTGGAGTACATTTTTCACTAGTTACTTTCAACTTTTACTCGAGTAAAATTTAGGTGAAAAAAACTACTCTTTACTGAGATGTCAGTAAAAAGTAGTTGTTACATGAACTTGGCCTTTAGCGTTGGCACATATGTTGAGGTAATATCTCTCACTCTCTCTCAGTCTATCTATCTCTGTCTCTTTCTCTCTCACTCTCTCTCTCTTGGTATCTTGGTCTCTCTTCTCTCTCTAATATACCTCCTTCCAGGAGGATATGAAAAGCAGGGTTATTTCCAGGGATTGTAAATCAACACGGGGCATTCAATTATATGTTGAAAAGAGAATTTGTCCTAATTTATTTCTTTTTTTTTTACTGAAAGTTACTCGGTCCTTTCGCTACTTAAGTACATTTTTTGGGTAGTACTTTTTTACTTCTACTTGAGTAACATTTTTCTGCGGTAACAGTACTTTTACTTAAGTGATTTTTATGGCTACTCTGCCCATATCTGCCCCCCTCAGTGCACTGGAATTCAACCAGTGTTGTTTTATAGATCCGTTGGGGCACCACTGAAGACTTTGCAACCAGCTCTCTCCATCTCTCTCTGTCCTCGGCCACTTGCATGGTGTCACTCAGCCTGCCAACCAGTCCATTCTTGGATATCATCAGATATGGGCAGAGTAGCCATAACAATTACTCAAGTAAAAGTATTGTTACCTCAGCAAAATGTTACTCAAGTAGGAGTAAAAAGTAGTCATCCAAATAGTTTCTCAAGTAAAAATAAAAAAGTATTCCACAAAAAAGTTACTTAAGTAGCGAAAGTACTGAGTAACTTTCAGTTTAAAAAATGAATTAAAAAAATGAATGAAAAAAAAAAGATCGCCCGAGAGAGAGACAGAGACCGAGTGGGAGAGAGAGAGAGAGCGAGCGAGAGAGAAAGCACCCGAGAGAGAGATATGACATCAACATATGTGCCAACAGTTCCCAACGGGTGTCGCTAAAGGCAGAGTTAATGTACCGAGTACTTTTTACTGACGTCTCAGTAAAAAGTAGTTTTTTTTTTCACCTCATTTACACAAAAAATTGTAACTGAGTAAATGTAATGCGTTACTGCCCATCTCTGGATATCATCTTCTCTTATATCTTTCTCTGTCTTCCTCTCTTGAAGGATTGTTTTTACCATTTTAGACAGGGTAAGTTATTTCAATGCCTGATTTCCGTGCGTGGATTGCCTGTCTGCATAAAGTTCCTGATTTCATATTCATTCCTACCAACGTCCGCCTGCTGTTTGAAGAACAAACATGTTGGTTAGTTGTCTGAACATGCTATCATCTCACCGCAAACATTTTAAGCCAGCGTTGTGCCAGGTCTGCATGTCACCGCTCTGCAAACATGAAGAAAAAATGTTTAGTGTTTGTTTAATGCGGGTCTCACAGTCCTTGAACAAACTGTGCTGTCTCTGCAAAAACCAACCACTCTGGTGACCAAAGAACACTAATAGTCACATTCCACTCATGTCTGGTGTAGGAAACTTGGAAATATTAGCATGAGCAGGAATCAGAATCGCTGTTATTGCCAGGTCATGGATAAAACACACTGGAAATTGACTTCAGACATTTGGTTCACACCCTGGTACAGTAAAAATAACATATAACAAAATATAACGACACTGAATTGGGGCTGTACGATTTTGCTAAAAAATAATCAAAAAATAAAAATCCCAATTTGTGTCTTTGAAATCTTGATTTTCGATTTGTTTCAGATGAAGAAAAAACTAGAAGTTTCATATTTCAAATGGTGTCAATTTTTGGAATTAAGTAGAGACACCTCACCCCAATTATCACTTTATATACATTTTATTTACCCATACAACTTGAAAAAAGGCCAGCGAAATCATTATTATCAATGTTAAACCTGATTAAACAATTTAACTTTTCTAAAAAACCTCTGAACAAAATAATCCGATTTTGATTTTATTTATTTATTTTTTTTGCACAGCCCTACTGTGAATATACTACAAAGAAATAACAACATAGTAGGAAAAAGTAGTAGCACTGTCAGAAAATAATAACAATAATATTACTTAGTCAAAAATATAATAGAATAAAATATAATGTAAAGTAATACCCTTAAAATATTGCAAGTTAACAAGTTATGAGAACAGCATACGGGGGCCAGTGCACCGCCCCTCACACTACAGTGCGGCTTGTGTGGTGGCTGGTGCTCCCGTCAGTGTTCAGGAGGGAGACCGCCAGGGGGAAGAAGCTGTTCCTCGATCTGGCAGTTCTGGTGAGCAGAGCTCTGAGGCGCCTGCCTGTGGGGAGGGGAGTACAACGGTGCTGTGCGGAGTGACGGTCATATGCAACAAAAGATGACGGAATAAGACTTTAGATTTCATTTAATATCTGTGCACAATTCTGGGATTTAATTCGTGCAAAGCTGATGGAGGTATTGGGAGATTCTTCTTAGCTGGTGCTGTGTCGAAATATGTGTCATGCAAGGCTTTGAACCGGTTCAAAGCCCTGGTGGTTAGCATTGCTGCCTCACAGCTAGAAGGTCGAATCCCAACCC
>OMKY01047002.1:0-20558 GCA_900302395.1 Bregmaceros cantori | reverse complement strand
TTCTACATAGTATTTTATCATCCTTTTTTTTCCCCATCTTTATTAGACAGGATTAATCGGAAACTGTGTTGAGGAGATTGGGGGAAGACATCGCGAAAAAAAAAAAAAACGCCGACGAGGGGAGGAGAACTTGCAACACTGCAGACATTGTGATCGAGACCAGCGCCATTACAATGCACTGTGGCCTCTCTATGTATTTTCTGCAGCAGATTCGGACCATTTTCAGCTTTATTCAGGTGAAAAGGGGCAGCCGCGGTGCAGCGCCTCGGGGCCAACTCCAGATTCTGAGTTAGTGCCTTGGCCAGGGGTACTGACTGGAGCAGGTTAACTAGAACATGTTTTTGGTGGTGGGGGGGAACCAGAGTGCCCGGAGGAAACCCATGCAGACACGGGAAGAACATGTAAGGTCCACACAGAAAGGACCTGGGCTGAAATTCAAACCCAGGACCTTCTTGCTGTGAGACAGCAGCGCTAACCACTGCGCCACCGTCCATATGACTGTGTGGAAATCAAATGAGTCTAGTCGGGTGAACCGCCTCAGGACCAGTCCCTTGGGGAACGGCATCACTCTTCGACACTGGGCTCCCAGGAGATGCAGCGTCTATCTTTGGTTGGGTAAAGAATAGTACTCCTCCCTCGGGGCTTCAGCGACAGAAAGCAACATGTGTAGACGGAGCAGGATTCATTTCAGGAAGGACATACGTCACCTATGGGGGGGCATCTAAGTGTCTGGCGGCAGACAAGCAACTTTCCTCCTTGGGTTAGCTATGCTAACAAAGCACTACTACCATAGACGGTATATAAAAATGGACACCGCGTTCGTTTTGATATCCGTGCCTACTTCCGGGTTGGTATGGGGGGAGCCTTGCCTCCGGAAATCGCGCCCTATGGTAGTTTCCAATACAAATATTCAAATCTTAGCAGCCTGTTTTAACCTATTTAAAGATTGTTTCTAATTGATTTTTTAATGTATATTGTTGGGATAATTAACGGTTCATTGTGTGAGGGGGTCATAATTTCACAAACGCGTCAAATTTGGCGTTAATATTTTTTTTTTCAGCTCCCATAGGATCCCATTCATTCTGACTCTGTCGTTGGCGCCCCTAGCGGACAGTACCACCGGAAGAAGTCACGAGTGGGGTGTCTCTCTCTCATATACTGTATAGCTCTCTCTATCTCTCCTTGTCCTGCATATACGGGTACTTTCAGCAATGGCACCGCGCAGTCGGAGGCTTCAACCCAGCTAGGATGAAAGCAATAGGATGACGTCACGCACGCTGCGTCTACTGTATATACAGTTTTTGACTACTACGCACCAGAGTCAGTGCGCGCATGGAGGCAAGGAGGTATATACTGACCCAACTCAGAGCAGATGGGAACATATTTCAGTGTGGCCTTTAGGTGGTGAAACAACAGCATTGATTGAAAGCATTACACATTTTCATTGTGATCACGTGCGAGTATTGTGATGGCTGTAGCGCATAAGCCAATCCTAATAAAAACATCTTCCCTGGGAGGGCGCCGTGGCACGGTGGTTATAGAGCGCGCACCCCAGACCACAGGTCGAGCAGCACCGTGGGTTCTAATCCCCTCTCTGGCTTCTTCCCAGTTTCCGATTTATTCCCATCACTAGCTTGCGGGCAGAAATAACTTCAAATAATAAAAATCTTCCCTTCAAGAATAGCATTACATTATTTTTTCTAATACTCTTAGTGTCAAACATTTTCATGCAATTCACAAATACATGTGTGCCATTTTAAATGTCCACCAAATCATCTTTTTCTTTCCTAAACATGTCTTTAAACTATTTGATTTGTACAACTATTTGGCTGCCATAAAGTAAAGCACCTGTTCCTCATTTACACACCTGCTATCAATTGTCTATTTTCAGGAACATCTTCTCTGGGTGAAGACAAGAAGAAGGTAAGCATTATTTGGAATGCAGGTGTCTATCCAACGTATTTTGAAAAAAACAAAAAGATCACTCCTATAGACCAGTTTAGACCAGGGAAATACAGGGGCTGACATTCTGTCCCGTTGGCTGAAACACACTTCCTGTGTCTGTATAGTTGCTTGTGTAAAGTCATCGTAGTGGACAGAAGTGGCTGAATTTGTCACACAAAATGCACGTTTCAAAATCCGCTACTAAACTTCGCTTCGACCAAATTACATATCATCCATCCCACTTGGCTCAGCGTTTTACATAAGTATTGATGAAATAGTTAAAATCCGACTTGAAGTTACTCAGCGATGTGGTTACATGTTCTTCTGCACCAATAGGATGGTTGCTTCCACTGGTAAATCCAACTTGAATGAGTAAATGGTTGAGATTATTGAATCATGCGTTTGTGGAGTGGAGCATAGATGCACACGAGAGCATTTGGGTGCGGAATAGCACAGCGTAAGTTACCACCATTATTTTAAAATAATGCAGTAGGTGTGTGCTCCCACAGAATAGACATGTTGAAAAATAGTCAAGGACACAGCAAAATAAATTGCACCGTAAGTGACGTTCAGACTAGTCGCTTTAAGAAAACATGATTTGAATTCAATACAAGATAGAGATGATATGTTACAAACCCATTAAATGATCGTCCTTTGAACTTGTTTGGGTACAACATGGATTTAAATCCATTCTTTACATGAATTTAAATCGGGGGTGCAGCGTGTGGTCCTGCATGTGCTTGTTTGCAGGTGGTCAGCCGTAGGGCTGGGAATCGATCCGAATTTCCTGGATCGTATCGATTCGATTTAGATTCATAAGGTCACAATCCGTTTCTATCCACGATTCGAACCAATTCGATACTAATCTATTTACAGAGATATAATAGTTATATTAAATCTTACAAGTATTGGCAGTTACTGATGGCTGGGAGACTGATGAAAAGGTTAAGGGCCAATCTACCTTTAAGAAAGATAATTTATTTGATCTTGCAGCAGTGCCCTGCACCGGCTGCGCGTAAAAGAAAATAGTGCCTTTAATCGCTTGGGGATGATTGATTCACACATTTTTGGATCGAAATCATTACAATCGTTGTTTGGACTTGTTTAAGAAGAACATACACACACATGTGCTCGCCTGTGGTCGCAGCTGTAAAAACGACAATTTAAATCCAAGTATCACATTTGCTCAATGCAAATGAAAACAAAACGGTTTGAATTTACATTTTTTTCTGCGGATCGATTGTAGGGTCACACAGTCGTGATTGCCCAGCGCTCTGGTCAATCACTCAAGGAAACACACCAGGCATGCTACAATGAGTGCAACACATGCTGTGCGGTGCAGTTAATGTCTGTTGGCAACAAAACGCGCCTAAACATTCTGCCATTCCTATCATGACAGTGTAAACAGCTTATGTCATACCACAATGCCAGTTGTTGGATGTTATGCTCAATTTTTAGAGATTTCTGTTCACTTTTCTCCAAAAAACAGCCGCCACCATGAGTACGGACGCCGAGATGGCCCAATATGGCAAGGCCGCCATTTACCTCCGTAAGCCAGAGAAGGAGAGGATTGAGGCTCAGAGCAAGCCCTTTGATGCCAAGACCGCTTGTTATGTGGCTGATGCCAAGGAAATGTACCTAAAGGGTACTATTATCAAGAAAGAAGGAGGTAAAACCACGGTCAAAGTGCTGGATACATCTGAGGTAAGATATGTTTCATGTAATTTCATTCCAATATGTCAAGCAAACATATGTTATGTTACTAAAAGGATTTCCCCCAATTTTAGGAGAAGACAGTCAAGGATGATGACATCTATCCCATGAATCCTCCCAAGTACGACAAGATTGAGGACATGGCCATGATGACCCATCTCAATGAAGCCTCTGTGCTGTATAACCTCAAAGAGCGTTATGCAGCATGGATGATCTACGTAAGATACCACATTTAAAAGATTATTGAATGATCATACCTGGACCCTCAATCAAATTTAGCATCTATTCACAATATCTTTCAGACCTACTCTGGGCTGTTCTGTGCCACTGTAAACCCCTACAAGTGGCTCCCAGTGTATGACCAGGAGTGTGTCAATGCCTACAGAGGCAAGAAGCGTATGGAGGCTCCACCCCACATCTTCTCTGTCTCTGACAACGCCTTCCAGTTCATGCAAACTGGTATGAAAACAAACTTTTGAGAAATTTCAAATATTTCACTCGAAACAATCCTAATATCTAATACTATGTTTGTATTACAGATAGAGAGTGCCAGTCTGTGCTGATCACGTAGGTTTAACATCATACGCTTGAAAATCTAAAAATATATCTTCAGAGAAGTATATTATTCGCTGACCTTATTCTTCTTGTCACACCCAGTGGAGAATCCGGTGCTGGAAAGACTGTCAACACCAAGCGTGTCATCCAGTACTTTGCCACCATCTCAGTCGGTGGAGAGAAGAAAGCTCCTGAGCCTGGAAAAATGAAGGTCAGTTTTGAATAGATGATATAAGCAGTGACATTGTAAATAATGTGGCATGATTGCCATTGAATGACTATTCTGATGTCATTCTAGGGCTCACTGGAGGACCAGATTATTGCTGCCAACCCTCTGCTGGAGGCCTATGGTAATGCCAAGACTGTGAGAAATGACAACTCCTCTCGTTTTGTAAGTAACATGTAGATGAAACAGATGTGTATTTTATATAATTATCATTTTTAAAATATTAAAATAATCTTATTTTCAAACAGGGTAAATTCATCAGGATTCATTTCAACAACCTGGGCAAACTGGCCAGTGCTGATATTGAAACATGTAAGTCCATGAACAAATGTTAAATGAAAAAAGATTGCAAGAGGAGGTTTTCATACCTGAATGTATCTTATAGATCTGCTGGAGAAGTCCAGAGTGACATTCCAGCTTGAGCTTGAGAGAGGCTACCACATCTTCTACCAGATGATGACCAACCACAAGCCTGAGATTGTTGGTATGATGGCGTGGCATAAGAATTGTATTTATTTATGTTTTATATTTGACCATAGGATTAAATATTTTGATGGGCTCACCGAACTGTGTAGACTGTCTCTTAATACATAGACAATCATCAAATCTGATTCTCAAATGTTATTCAGTTCATATGAATTCTGAGGTGACATTTCAACTTGTCTTTCAGAAATGTGCCTCATCACCTCCAACCCCTACGACTTCCCCATGTGCAGCATGGGTCAGATCACTGTGGCCAGCATTGATGACAAAGAGGAGCTGATTGCTACCGATGTCAGCCATGGTTAACTGCACATCTGCATTCATGTATTCAATTTGAAATATTACATGAATTATTCACAAATAATCCTCTCAACTTTTCTCCAACAGACCGCTATTGATATCCTGGGCTTCAATGCTGATGAGAAGGTGTCCATCTACAAGTTTACTGGTGCTGTGCTCCACCACGGTAACATGAAGTTCAAGCAGAAGCAGCGTGAGGAACAGGCTGAGCCAGACGGCACAGAGGGTAAATATAATAAACATGTTGTCAACATATGTCGTAACATATATTCATCAATGTTGGATATAATTTAGCGTGTATGTTATAATTACAGAGGCTGACAAGATTTCCTACCTGCTGGGTCTGAACTCTGCTGATATGCTGAAGGCTTATTGCTACCCAAGGGTGAAGGTCGGGAATGAATATGTGACCAAGGGACAAACTGTGCCCCAGGTACAATATCATTAACATAAAACATAATTTGCAATCCCATACAGAAGAAGTCATCTAATTATTGGCTTTTAAATGAAATTTCAGGTCATGAACTCAGTGGGTGCGCTGGCAAAGGCTACCTACGAGAGGATGTTCTTGTGGATGGTCATCCGTATCAACCAGATGTTGGACACCAAACAGCCAAGGAATTTCTACATTGGTGTGCTGGATATTGCTGGCTTTGAGATCTTTGATGTATGGATTCAGACGCATAACCTCACACAAGACATATATTTCTGCAAATATATGTTTATTGTTGATTTTTATTTGTACTGTTGATTTTCATTATACCAACAAGTTCAACACCTTGGAGCAGCTGTGCATCAACTTCACCAATGAGAAACTGCAACAGTTCTTCAACCACCACATGTTTGTGCTGGAACAAGAGGAGTACAAGAAGGAGGGCATCATCTGGGACTTCATTGACTTTGGCATGGACTTGGCTGCTTGCATTGAGCTTATTGAGAAGGTACACTATTGCACCTTTTTCTTTTCAAAAATGATGATTCGAAAATGTTTTGACATGTGACAAATATGTCTTCATAGCCAATGGGAATCTTCTCCATCCTTGAAGAGGAGTGCATGTTCCCCAAGGCCTCAGACACTACCTTCAAGAACAAGCTGTATGACCAGCATCTTGGCAAGTCCAAAGCATTTGAGAAGCCCAAGCCTACAAAGGGCAAGCCTGAGGCCCACTTCTCCCTGGTCCACTATGCTGGTACCGTGGACTACAACATCATTGGATGGCTGGATAAGAACAAGGATCCACTGAACGATTCAGTGGTGCAGCTGTACCAGAAATCTTCAGTTAAATTGTTGGTTACTCTCTACCCACCAGTAGTCGAAGGTACTGACAACAGAGCATTGGTAATATTATTGGGAAATAATTCATTGGTTAGATTCTTTGGGAAAATTGATTTCCATTGATTATACATCCATTAAAACAGAACCTGCTGGTGGAAAGAAAGGAGGAAAAAAGCAGAAGGGTGGCTCCATGCAGACTGTGTCTTCACAGTTCAGGGTAAGAAAACTAAGTATGACTGTTCTGTAACTTTCTTGTCTGGAATCGTATGTTTACAGATGCAAGATTTAATGTTTTCAATCTGTCTCTAGGAGAACCTGGGTAAACTGATGACCAACCTGAGGAGCACCCATCCTCACTTTGTGCGCTGCTTGATTCCTAATGAGTCAAAGACTCCAGGTACAATACACTATCAATATAGTACATCCATAAGATACATAATATTTTTGTGCTATTTTCCAAAATTCTCTTCACTCATTTGTTAATTTGCCCAATTGTCCATCATCGCAGGTCTCATGGAGAACTTCCTGGTTATCCACCAGCTGAGGTGTAATGGTGTGCTGGAGGGTATCAGAATCTGCAGAAAGGGCTTCCCCAGCAGAATCCTCTATGCTGACTTCAAGCAGAGGTATGGACCAAATAGCCGACGTGGTCCAATAATTTAGAATATCCAATGCATCCACTGCACAATATGGCTAACACAATAAAAACTACATTTCAGGTACAAGGTACTGAATGCCAGTGTCATCCCCGAGGGTCAGTTCATTGACAACAAGAAGGCCTCTGAAAAGCTGCTTGGATCCATTGATGTCCCCCATGATGAATACAAATTTGGACACACCAAGGTCTGTTTAGTGGTATCAAAAATCACACTTAAATCCCAATTGGAAGAGCCGTCTGAAAATAACTTTTTGTTACCCACAGGTGTTTTTCAAAGCTGGTCTTATTGGTGTTCTGGAGGAGATGCGTGATGAGAAGCTGGCTGCCCTGGTTCAATTGATTCAGGCTCTTGCCAGAGGTTATGTCATGAGAAAGGAGTTTGTAAAGATGATGGAGAGGAGGTAAAGAAAAAACATATATAATAGACGTACCGATACATGAAAACAAAGGAAATGCAAACTTGACAACAAATGAAATTAATTATCCCTGACTTATCTATCATTTTACAGGGAGGCCATCTACAGTATCCAGTACAACCTTCGCTCATTCATGAATGTTAAACATTGGCCATGGATGAAGTTGTACTTCAAGATCAAGCCTCTTCTGAAGAGTGCTGAAACTGAGAAGGAGCTCGCCAACATGAAGGAGAATTATGAGAAGATGAAGACAGACCTGGCTACTGCCTTGGCCAAGAAGAAGGAACTTGAGGAGAAGATGGTCTCTCTTGTACAGGAGAAAAATGATCTGCAGCTGGCTGTGGCTTCTGTAAGTAAACATGTTTGATAGGAAATCGAGGGGTAGACAGTAATTATTAATTAATCGCAATTCTCGCAATATTCACAATGAGGCATGTCTATCATTCAGCGTAAAATTCTGTATTTAACCTTCATTCATCCAGGAAAAGGTCACATTTCCAGCATCTTTCTGTATCTCTTAACTGGAGGTACATACCTGTGTATTTGACGTACAAATTCCATACAGGAATCAGAGAATCTGAATGATGCTGAAGAGAGGTGCGAGGGCTTGATCAAGAGTAAGATCCAGCTGGAGGCCAAACTTAAGGAGACCTCTGAGAGACTTGAAGATGAGGAAGAAATGAATGCTGAGCTGACTGCAAAGAAGAGGAAGCTGGAGGATGAATGCTCTGAGCTCAAGAAGGACATTGATGACCTGGAGCTTACCTTGGCCAAAGTGGAGAAGGAGAAACATGCCACTGAAAACAAGGTTAGTACAAACTGCACTATAGCTGACCAATAATATATGCCCATAGTGTATCAAGTATCAAACTTCATTGCCACACATAATTACAATATTGTCTTGCTTTAATTTTTAGGTGAAGAACCTGACTGAGGAGATGGCCTCTCAGGATGAGTCTGTTGCTAAACTGACAAAGGAGAAGAAAGCCCTCCAGGAGTCTCACCAGCAGACCCTTGATGACCTGCAGGCAGAGGAAGACAAAGTCAACACTCTGACCAAGGCCAAGACCAAGCTTGAACAGCAAGTGGATGATGTGAGTATTTTTGTATAGTTGATAGAAAATATTAAATTAAAAGCAATAATTCTATAACTAAGTGTTTGGATTATTGCCATCCAGCTCGAAGGTTCCCTGGAGCAAGAAAAGAAACTTCGTATGGATCTTGAGAGAGCCAAGAGGAAGCTTGAAGGTGACCTGAAACTGGCTCAGGAATCCATCATGGATCTCGAGAATGACAAGCAGCAGTCTGAAGAGAAGATCAAGAAGTAAGACATGAATAGAGATCTCCATAATTGTGATCGGATTAAACCTCTAAAATTTCAATTGAATTATTCTAGACAATACGATACGCAATCCCTTGTTTTCAGGATGGGTTGATGACTTTGGCTTAAAGAAACTTAACTTAATTTCTATGGCTTTATTTTAAGCAAATTGCTGCAGCCACAAGAACGTTCACTGTTCTGGTCATTTACAGGAAGGACTTTGAGACTAGCCAGCTTCTCAGCAAGATTGAGGATGAGCAGTCCCTTGGTGCACAACACCAAAAGAAAATCAAGGAGCTTCAAGTAAGAGATACGTTCCATTAAAAGATTTGTTCTGATAAATACTGCTAGGATGATGGTATGTGCCAATGGAAAGAACATATCATCAATGTAAAATTGTATGATTCCCAAATTGCATAAAGATTTACACATTTATTTCCTGAAAGGCCCGCATTGAGGAGCTGGAGGAAGAGATTGAGGCTGAGCGTGCTGCTCGTGCCAAGGTTGAGAAGCAGAGGGCTGATCTCTCCAGGGAACTTGAAGAGATCAGTGAGAGGCTTGAGGAGGCTGGTGGAGCCACTGCTGCTCAGATTGAGATGAACAAGAAGCGTGAGGCTGAGTTCCAGAAGCTGCGTCGTGACCTGGAGGAGTCTACCCTGCAGCATGAAGCCACTGCTGCTGCTCTGCGTAAGAAGCAGGCTGACAGTGTTGCGGAGCTGGGAGAGCAGATTGACAACCTGCAGCGTGTCAAGCAGAAGCTTGAGAAGGAGAAGAGTGAGTTCAAGATGGAGATTGATGACCTCTCCAGCAACATGGAGGCTGTCTCTAAGTCTAAGGTAAAGTAAATTATTTTATTGTCAGTTGCCTTAGAAATTGTTATAATACCAGCCCAACATCTCATAACATGAAATGCAATTGACCGATAGGGAAATCTGGAGAAGATGTGCAGGACCCTTGAGGACCAACTCTCTGAAGTCAAGGCAAAGAGTGATGAGAATGTTCGCCAGGTCAATGATATTGGTGCCCAGAGAGCAAGACTGCTGACAGAAAATGGTAAGTTGTTTTGTAACATCTTGGTAGGTTTGTTCCTCAAATTAGTTTTAGGTATGGAGAATAATAGAAATAAACTACTTCACCAGGTGAATATGTTCGTCAACTCGAAGAAAAAGAAGCTCTCGTCTCTCAGCTGACCAGAGGCAAACAGGCCTTCACGCAGCAGATTGAGGAGTTGAAAAGACAAATTGAAGAGGAGGTTAAGGTAAAATCTTTAATTGTCAAGGTATTCTTTGCAGTGAAAAAACGTTTGCAATGAAATCCATGATTCAAATTATTACTATTTCCAGGCCAAGAATGCTCTTGCCCATGGAGTACAATCAGCCCGCCATGACTGTGACCTGCTGAGAGAACAGTTTGAGGAGGAGCAGGAGGCCAAGGCTGAGCTCCAGCGTGGAATGTCCAAGGCCAACAGTGAGGTGGCTCAGTGGAGGAGCAAGTACGAGACTGATGCTATTCAGCGCACTGAAGAGCTTGAAGAGGCCAAGTATGTGATATAATTTATACTTTTCATTGGAAAATCAACAGGTCAATGCTATGAAGATATTATATCATCATTGTTATTATCATTATTCTCTTATAGGAAGAAGCTTGCACAGCGTCTCCAGGAGGCTGAGGAACAGATTGAGGCTGTGAACTCCAAGTGTGCATCTCTGGAGAAGACCAAGACCAGACTCCTTGGTGAAGTGGAGGACCTCATGATTGATGTGGAGAGAGCAAACTCGTTGGCTGCCAACCTTGACAAGAAACAGAAGAACTTTGACAAGGTTTGTTCTTGTTTTTCAGAACATTGGGTTGGCCATTTTGAGACGTCATTAAAATCTATGTTTCAAATATCAAAATATCCTTATTAGGTTCTGGCTGACTGGAAGCAGAAATATGAAGAAGGCCAGGCAGAGCTTGAAGGTGCACAGAAAGAGGCTCGTTCTCTCAGCACTGAGCTTTTCAAAATGAAGAATTCATATGAAGAAGCTTTGGACCACCTGGAAACCATGAAGCGTGAAAACAAGAACCTACAACGTAAGCATTTGCATACATTATTGCCTATTTATGGGAAACTTTGTATAATATTATTAAGTACATGACATCAATATTTTCTGCAGAGGAAATTTCTGATCTGACTGAGCAAATCGGTGAGACTGGAAAGAGCATTCATGAGCTGGAAAAGTCCAAGAAGCAGGTGGAGACCGAGAAGTCTGAGATCCAAACGGCTCTCGAGGAGGCTGAGGTATGATATTAAATACAACTTTTAACGCAGACGAGGGAATGAACATATCAATGGAGATACACTAACATAATTTAAATGCATACATTAGGGTACGCTGGAGCATGAAGAGTCCAAGATCCTGCGTGTCCAGCTGGAGCTCAACCAGATTAAGGGTGAGGTTGACAGGAAGCTGGCTGAGAAGGATGAGGAGATGGAGCAGATCAAGAGGAACAGCCAGAGAGTCATTGACTCCATGCAGAGCACTCTGGACTCTGAGGTCAGGAGCAGGAACGATGCTCTGAGAATCAAGAAGAAGATGGAAGGAGACCTCAATGAGATGGAGATTCAGCTGAGCCATGCCAACCGCCAGGCTGCTGAAGCCCAGAAGCAGCTGAGGAACGTTCAGGGACAGCTCAAGGTAGAGTTAATTTACTGAATATAATTAGTGACAGAGAAGTGGCTGTGATGATGATGTGATGTGAAATGCCCATACTTTTTTGATATTAGGATGCCCAACTGCACCTTGACGATGCTGTCAGAGGAGCTGAAGACATGAAGGAACAGGTTTCCATGGTGGATCGTAGGAACGGCCTCATGGTGGCTGAAATTGAAGAGTTGAGAGGAGCTCTGGAACAGACTGAGAGAGGCCGCAAAGTGGCTGAACAGGAACTGGTAGATCTCAGTGAGCGTGTTGGACTGCTGCACTCTCAGGTAAAGTTCAGCTCCATCATAGGCGTATGAATACGGATGTGTGTTGATTCATATCTAATTATAGAAAGTGAATATATTGTATCCTCTTCTCTCCAGAACACAAGCTTGATGAACACAAAGAAGAAGCTGGAAACAGACCTTGTCCAGGTCCAGGGTGAGGTGGATGACACTGTCCAGGAAGCCAGGAATGCAGAAGATAAGGCTAAGAAGGCCATCACTGATGTAGGTTTGGTCTACCTTTCTGAGTGTTGAAAAAAAGTATTATTTTTTATTAATGCACTATTTTCTTTTGATGTACAGGCTGCCATGATGGCTGAGGAGTTGAAGAAGGAACAGGATACTAGCTCCCACCTGGAGAGGATGAAGAAGAACCTTGAGGTCACAGTGAAGGACCTGCAGCACCGTCTGGATGAAGCAGAGAATCTGGCCATGAAGGGTGGCAAGAAGCAGCTCCAGAAACTGGAGAGCAGGGTAAGGGAACAATCGGAGCAGCTTGAACAAAACAAAAAGATAATTTCACCATGTCCTTGGCATTGCTTGAATGCATTTCAATCCAAAGGTGCGTGAGCTGGAAGGAGAGGTTGATGCTGAACAGAGACGCGGAGCTGATGCTGTTAAGGGTGTCCGCAAATATGAGAGAAGGGTCAAGGAACTCACATACCAGGTATGGCAAGTCAACCCTTTAAAATTATTATTATCTATTTTTGATGTAAAGGCATCATGACTTGGTAAATTAATTCCAACTGTCTTTCAGACTGAGGAGGATAAGAAGAATGTCCACAGACTCCAGGATCTTGTTGACAAGCTGCAGATGAAGGTCAAGGCCTACAAGAGACAAGCTGAGGAGGCGGTACGTTTTATTCATAACTTCTATATCATGTCATATTTTATATTTGACAAACAACAACAAAACCTATAAATAATAATATCTCTACAGGAGGAGCAGGCCAACACTTACCTGTCCAAGTGCAGGAAGGTTCAACATGAGCTGGAGGAGGCTGAGGAACGTGCAGACATTGCCGAGTCTCAGGTCAACAAGCTGAGGGCCAAGAGCCGTGATGCTGGAAAGGTGATTGGAGAGTAATTTGCTTCATCTAGTGTACAAGACCTTGTAGCATTCCAACATTATTTCTCTTTTAACTACATTTCATATTTTCTTTTACAGGGAAAGGAATCAGCTGAATAAGTCAACCAATGTTACACTGAATAAACAATGCCTGCAACTTCATTCCAGTCTTTTTGTGTGTATTCACTAGGTTTACATGTATTGCTTACATAATCTTCACACACACACACACACACACACACACACACACACACACACGCGCGCGCGCATGCACACACCAGTATTCTTCAAACCAGGTTATTGTATTCAATAGGTTTAATAACCATATTGTCAAATATTACTTGTCAAGTATTCTAAAATGTGCTTTTGATACATAAATATTCCAAATCAGTGCAACAGTTGTATTGCATGAACATTTATAGCTGAATAGAGCACACATTGACAAATGCAACACAAATTCAATTGGATGATGCATTTCCAGTTTGGATTTCAAAAATGTTCCACAGTAAAAATGTCTTTTGACTTCTTTGGCAATGACCATTTTCATCTTAATGTGTCTTCTAGAAACTAACCACATGGGTGTGCCAACAAATGAGCAAATCACTAAAGTTACATGGGGGATTTCAGGGTGATTTCACAGATTGGGCCAGTGTTTCTAAAAATCCATAAAAGCTTCACCTCAGGTCCTCACACCACCTTATAATCACACCTTGCTAACAGAATCATTGAATCATTGAAGGGCAATGAAATCCATCGTTGAAATGACGACAAGACAAAAATCATTAAGGAGCCAGTAGCTAACTATAAGACAGGTAACATAATTTATACCTCGGCCTCATCTCAGAATATCAAGCGGCTTAGCTGCATCTAGAAAGAGGAAATAATTCCTAGTCAAAGTGAATTCCACTCCACATCAAGGCCAATATGTACAATACATACATACCACAGCCTCGAGTGCGCAAATTGGGATAACAAAAATGCAACACAATCGAGATATTCCAAAACCATATCATGCGATGGACAACAAATCACAGACTCACAGGACACATAGAAATAAAAGAACTCCACAGACTGAAGCCGCTCAAATCAAACATGGCAATAATCGAGAACAGATCTGTAAAACAGTGAAGGATGATGATGAGCTGCCTAAAATGAAAATGGTTATGTAGTACCAGTCAGCATCTTCAGGAGACAACAATTTGCTTTTAGGGTAAAGTCCGTTACACAAGGGAGCTGTAGATGCTGCAAGTTGTTTTTTTTTGGGGACCTTTTTGGCGCCATTTTATCATTTTATGAACTGGGTTATTGTTAAAGGGAGATAACAGGAGGAGGGGGGACAAGCAGACATGCAGTTTATGATGGTATGTTATATCTTTGCTATTAAAAAAAACTTTATTTAAATACTTAGTTAAAGTTGGAGAAATATTGCTCAATAATTGTATTAATCAGCTTGACAAGGGCCAAATTTAAACGGAAGGGCATGGAAAATGAATTTTATACTGATGTGTTTGAATTGGGACTAGAATACCTATACTAGTACCACCTCCTAGAGTATTGGCGGCAAACTAATTTTCTTTTTTTTGGGGTGGGGCGCAAGCACCGTTTTTCATTCTTTATTGGGAGAGATAGCAACAGGATTAATCGGAAACCGGGATGAAGAGTCGGGGGGAGACATTGCAGAAATGCCGGACAGGGGATTCGAACCTGCGGCGCAGCTCGACCTATGGTCTGGGGGACGCGCTCTCTAACCGCTTGGTCACCGCACGCCCCCAACGGCAAACTAATTTAACACATTTTCAAAACCTACCCAATCTCGATGCCCTGTGTAGAACTCTCGTGTGTGTAGGTGTGACCACACGGGCAGTTGAGTTGAGAGGTCACGCATCACGGTGAAGCTCCAATGCACACATTTGTTCAACACTGTGTTTTCACTGCTCACTGGTTTGAGTTTCTTATTCTTAATAATTTCTGCATGTAGCAGGATGTGCACCAATACATCTTTCTCCAGAGGTGCAGATCTATTAGATCTGTTGTTCTGGCCCCATGCAAGTACTAATGAATGCAACTTCCCTACGATATCCCCCTTTTTCACCAGGCTTGGTTTCATTCTGCAAATTATGACCCTTTTGGGATTTCAGTATAGAGACCTCAATCTTGGGAATGTGTTAATAAAATTATACTCATACTTATAAATATATACTTTCATGAATTGCATTAAATTAATCAAAATGTGAAATATAATTTACAACACAAGGAGCAAAACCACAGTGACTCATCGTGTTGCTGTACTAACTCAGTTACTACAACATTGATGTGCCACAATTATTCTGGAACACATTAAAATCAGATACTATTTACACATTTTAAAAATCGTATTTAGGGGGGGGGCAGTGGCTGAGTGGTTATAGAGGGCGCGCCACAGACCATAGGTCGAGCAGCGTCGCGGGCTCTAATCCCCTTTCTGGCTTTTATGCAATGTCTACCCCCGACTCTTCATCCGAGTTTCCGATTGAATCCTGTCACTATCTCGCTCAATAAAAATTAAACGGCGGCAAAAAAATCAAATAATCCAATTTTGATATCAAATTGATTTTTCTGCACAGCCTCAATAAAGGGCTGGGAAGCGTCTTGAGACTTTGGTGTCGTTATACGTAAATATGTGGAGTTTTTAAATCATGTTACCGACCCAGCATATCGCCATATATTGCAGTGTAGTTTTTGTTGTGTGTGTGTGTGTGTGTTTGTGTGTGCATGTCTGATCTACTTCCATTTGTGGCACCAGGTCATCAGGTTACACACTGGCTGCGCGGCCTTGGCCGCTGCAAGGCTTGATAAGCACCCGCATCATATCATTAAAGTGTTTCCGTGTCTCCGGTGGCCAGCCTCCAGGGAAGGTCCTCCACTGTGGGGCAGGATGAGAACATTCCTCGCATCACATTTCCGGATTTTATGATGCTTTGTGTAATTAACACAGACATCACTGCAGTGTAGTAATAAATTAGTTAAGTTATAAATTAATACATTTAATTTATAGCACACTTTACATTCAAAAGAACCTCAAAGTGATACAATTAAAATAATAAAAGGTTAAAAGAAACTGGCTACAGCGAAAAAGCTCTGCTAAAAGGTGTGTTTTTAAAAACTGTCCGTGGATTGGGGAAATGAAGCAATGAACATTCTCTGTTATCAAGTGTAATGCATGGTGTATGAGTTCATATCTCACAATACTGATGTTAATATTATATGGATAATGTTCATACTGTCAAACCAAATAAATTTGACGCATGATTTTTATTGCAATATTATTGCTATATACCATATATAGATGATAAATTGAATTTACATGAAATATGTATTCTTCCTTTTAAAACAGTTGTAATTTTACCATATTACGCACTGTCATTTTAATTTGCCACTTCTATGGTCAATGAGCAAGTTAAACAACCACAATGTCGCTAACAGAGCTGGTAGGATACAAACATTCTAGGATATAAACATTTGCAGACGTTTAAAAGATCCAGTGTGCACATAACAATTGCACACACAAACCTGGGCGCACAGACACACAACACGATGCTCAAATGCTGCTTGCCACTTAATAAGGATCCACAATATTGTGTTTTTTTACCAATATCCAATATGTATGGTATGGTATGATCCCTAATCTCCACTAACACATATCAACAGATATCATATTAGTGTGTAAGTATAATATTAGCATTATTTAAGCAAATGCTTTTAAGAGTAATGAATAAAAATGAAAGCTTCTAAAAAGCCGAAGGCGTTCACCCCCCGGGAGGCCATTAAGTATATTCCAGCAGAAAATGAAACTGAATTCTTTGTCACAGATGTTATTAATAAAAGTATAACAGCCATAATTATCACTTCAATAATCATCAATACATTTGTGAATAATTGAAATCCGTACTCCGGGCCATGAGAGCTTTCCAACAATGTACATATGTACTTTGGTTACACTTTCGCTACAGAGGGCCAAGATCAAATGTTCTAAAATTAACCAGCGTGCCACCATACATTTGATATCAAATACGGGTCCTTAGACAACGCAGTGACAGCACAGGATTACACTCGATAGATAAAAATAAATGCTATTGGTCTCCCAGTCACCCAAGCCATTTATAGGTTTTCATTCATAAAAACTAAAACTAAAAGGTTAAATCTAAACATATCAATAAAAGAATAATAATTTTAACACAAAAAATTCTTTCCTAGCAGAACTGGGATACCATTAATCAATGTGATGATTGCCCATCCCCTCCTCCTCTGACCGTATATGGATCATGCTGGGCTGCAGAAGCAGCTATATAAGAGGCTGAGGTGAGGTGATGGAGAGACTGTGGGGGCTACAGTTTGACCAGACTGCTGGTGAGTAACCTTTTCTTCAGTCTTAAGAAGGCGATAGATTTGTAGTGTTGGGGAAAGAAAAATTGAATCATTTCCAACAAATGATTTGCTGTTAACTGCAGATGATCAGCTCGTAATATAGACCGAGATCTCCCTGAATTAAATCATGTAAAGACAAAAAAACCTATTAAACATTATTTGGTAAATTATTTTATTGATTAAGATTGTTTAAGCCATGCAAAAGTAATCTAAAGTAGGATGAATTTTGAATTATTAAAATACTAAACTTCTTTTTCATTGATGTTGATGTGTTCATGTGTTCCAAGTGTTTTAATTCAGGTTGGTCTCCACTTATGACTTTAAACACTTTCCCTGTAGATATCTATATACGCAGAGCTCGGAAGGTTACTTGTTAAAAGTAATCCGTTACAGTTACAAGTTACTAATAGAAAATTGTAATCAGTAACGTAATCCTGTTACGCAATTTTATAAGTAATGTAACAGATTACTTTTGGATTACTTTCAAATAGATAAAATAAAATTAATTAAAATCAAATTAAAGAATACAAAATTACAAAATATGAGTATTCCAGGCCTAAAGAGTATAATTTTATAGACAATGTAATATTGTATGTGGTTGCACCCCTACGATTCAAAATCCATATTTTCAGAGAAGTTATGGGTCTTGGGTGTTATCCCCTAATCCTAATCCCTACTATAACCCCTACCCTAAACCCTATCCTAACCCCTTCCATAACCCCTGCCCCAACACTAACCCCGAAATGTCCCATAACGTTTCTGAAAATAGGGATTTTGGAACATTTCGGAACATAGGTTGCCTGCCTTGGACGCAGGAAGAGGCATCCACATGGCAGTGGGAAACTGCTGCAGTACACATGCCACACATGGCATTTAAATACTCTGCGGGGAGTGGAGTGTTAGAGGTTCGGGAAGAAAGCAAGAAGCGATGAGGAGGCTGGACTAAATGCTATTTCATGTGTGTAAACCCCCCAAATTAACTGTAATCCAGATTACTTTTTTAATGTAGTTGTAATGGACTACAGTTACTTTCTTTTTGTAATCTGATTACGTAACGGCATTACATGTAATCTGTTACTTCCCAATCCAGTATATATGGCACATGTCAACATTTCTACGAGTTCCCCAATATGACATTATTAACAGTCTAAAGGTCTTAAGGTAAATGTTCACTAATAAACTCAAGACATGTTAGAAAATAAATACTGTTAGGTGTTGATATATATATATTTCTGTATGATAATATATACTTATGTACAGTTACTGTATATTCCTAATGGATGTTACACTGACTGTGTCATTATATTGCTTTTAAAGGCACTTTTCTCTGTGATCGAAGACGGGAAATAAGGTAAGAATTAGATTGATTTTGACAAATTAAAATAGAAATTTTGAGTGCACTTTATAAGGTAGATGCATGTTAACTACAAATTCGGAGACCAATACAGAATGGCGCATCCACTGCGGTGCACTATGTAGGGAGAGGGGAGTGTCTCCAGTCACTCCTCCTGAGACTCAGCACTCACTTATTTTCAAATCTCCTCCAACCACGTCCCTGTGCCACAGGGAGTATTCAGTCGCTCAATAGTAAAAAACATTGCATTGAAACTTTAGCCCAATTCGCGCTGGACTTTTATTACTTATGGACCCCTGGCAATCCGGAAAAATTGCAGATGATGTCCGAGTTTCATTTGTGGTGCGAATGCGCAACATCTGTGATTTGCAAAATAATAATTCCACCGAGTTACCTACTGTGATTCGGCTAAACACAGACGTCCTCTGTTATTTAGGGTGAATTGTGGAAGATGGTGCAGAAAATACCTTTTGATGTCACGTGTATGTGTTCGTATGTGTGTGTGTGTTCTGCACGTGACTGGAGACATAGGACTGATCCTTTGCGCGTCAAAGTCGTCAGTGGCCAGATGTTTCAATGTGTGCACGCGACACACACGAACATGTATGTTAGGGCGTATTCAAACCAACATGTTTGTCCCGGGTCCGACTCGTTTTAACCGAGATGGAACTTTCTGAGTTGTCCCGGTTGGTATGAATGCGCCAAGCGGGTCCGAGTCTGCGCTAAATCATCCGAGACGAGCCCTGCTCATCGAGGTGGGCCGAATCCGGGATTGAACGCGCAGCAAACGCGCCCGGACTCGCGGCAGCTCGGTCTGAAAGTGATTACTCTTTGACCCGCATATGCGCGAACGCTGCCTTATTTTAACAGCACAGTAACGACAGCGCAGCTGTGTTACGTCAACTGCATCTGCTTGCATGGTAGAAATAATGATACAATCATTATCAATAGTCTAGAAAGAAGACGACATAAATGTCGGATCGCTGTACAATATTTAAATATGTTAAATACAACAGCGTCTTAAGGTGTGCATTCACTACCCGTGAGTGGATGCGCGTTTGTATAGTGTGCGCAGATGTTTTTGCATGTGTGTGTATGTGTGTGTTTGTGCCCGTGCGCGCCCATGAGGGTATAATTATTTGCGCGACAATTCGACTCGCCAGAAATTTTCCCGCAGCTGATACACTATTTCCGATCTGTCCCGCCACCTGAGTGGTGGAAGATATGGCCAATCAGCGAGCAACTGCAGGAGACACGTGCACTTGTTGACAAATGTATCTCGGTTGAGGAACTGGCGGTTTGAATACATGCGCGCCCAAGCTATTTCGGGAAACGACCCACGCTGCATCCGAGAAGCAACCCGGGACAAATTCAAAATGCGGTTTGAATACACCCTTAGTGTCTGCGTCAGTTATGAAGTATAATTGCCAATCTACAGCTAAATGAGGGCTAATACGATTTAAAGAAAATAAAAACTCAACTGCATTTACTGATGACAGTTATGGGTGACAGTAATGTATGACACCACAAAAACAACACCATGTATGGCACCACAAAAATGACACCACCTTGAAAAATGAAAAATAATGAAAAAACAATAATACTCTTCTTTTATTATTTAATTTTTCATTAAAAAGCTGCCACCATGAGTACGGACGCCGAGATGGCCCAATATGGCAAGGCCGCCATTTACCTCCGTAAGCCAGAGAAGGAGAGGATTGAGGCTCAGAGCAAGCCCTTTGATGCCAAGACTGCTGCTTATGTGGCTGATGTTAAGGAGCTCTACCTCAAGTGTACCATCCTGAAGAAGGAAGGTGGCAAATGCACTGTCGCGCTCCTGGACACCAAGGAGGTAAGCTGTGTTTAATACA
>OMKY01047000.1:0-10408 GCA_900302395.1 Bregmaceros cantori | reverse complement strand
GTTCTCTGAGTGAAGAGACTATCTCTCCAGCACAATTCCGCTTGGGGATTCGTTGCATCAAAATTTAATCAATGAGTGCTAGGCACCCAGGTGCTTTTATAGCCTCATTAGGCCACCTCCACAGGTGGTGTGTCTTAAAGAATTATCCACGTCACCTGACCCACGTGGGGTCAGTTCCCGTACATATGGAATATGTAACTGGGTGGAGAGATAGTCTCTTCACTCAGAGAACCATGGTTACGTACCGTAACCGTAACGTTCCCAATGGGTGTCGCTAAAGGCGAGTAAAAGTAAGTAAAAGTAGAAAGTAACATGTGAAAAATTTACTCCAAAAGTAAAAAATTACACACAAAAAATTGTAACGTAAATGTAATGCGTTACTGCCCATCTCAGCATATAAGTTGCGTGTGTTAGGCCGTATATGTATCCGCCATATTGTGGGATCCTGCTCATCCATGTCACTGTTACACTGCACCCTTTAGTCTCTTGGAGGAAGAATGGATAAATATTAAATGTTGGTTTTGTTTATTTCCTTTCGTATTTTCTCAAAGTTGTATGCGAAAAGTAAACCTTAATTGTAAGAATAATTTATAAGGGTATAGTGATCCAAACGAAAAAATAAATCATTCACACTCAGTTGAAGGGCGAACAAAAATAATGCCATTTCAATCAGAGTGCTTATAACTAACATGATAGCGGCATTAAGTGTGAATTGTATATACTGCATTTTGTTTTGCCCATGGTGCACTTGCTAAAAGCCCACCCACTGAAGAGCGCACGGGCGAGAACTAGTCCTACTATTATTCTACCCCTACTTCTTCTAGATGTTATCTTAATACTCCTGAGTTCCTCTTTTATTTGCAAATTTAGTATGATATATTTGACTTGCACTTGCCTGACGTGTTGGTATTTAGTGTGGGAGGCCTCAGTCCTATTATCCCAGGGCTTGCCAGTTTCATTGTTGTTTTTTTTTGTTATCCTAATAAATATAACAACATTGTTGGTATCACAATGCTGTTTATATTTCCAATATGTCTGCACCATGCATATGTGTGGGTGAGGAGGAATTTAGTTTGCACGTGTGCGTGTTTTTCAGGAACATATTCCTTAGCTTAATTAGGATCATTATTTAATAGGAGTGTGTGGCTGCCCTACCCATCTATATAGCTGCTATATAAATATATTAAGAGTCTCGGTGCGTGGTGTGCATTGTAGTCCCGATAGGCTATAGTGCCAAGCAAGTCGGCACGGGCTGAGTGGGCGAGAAATCCGAGAAAACATTCTTGACACGTAGTTAACATCGAAAGGCATAATAGTACACATTGGACAATCAGGTCGTGCTAGTTTTCTGCATCTTTAAATAGCCTCTTTTTCTAAGTTATTTCATATTTTTTGGATAGGATTAGTCGGAAACTGGGTTGAAGAGATCGGGGGTAGACATTGCAAGTCGACGAGCGTAGTCGAACTCGCGACACTGCGGACGCTGCGGTAGACAGCGCCACTAACATGAATGGGGTCGCGTTAGGTGCGGTGTCCATAACCACTCGCCCAACGCGGACCCCTTTAATAGCCTCTTAAGCAAAATAATATACTGGCCTATTTGTTATGCCTCTATAAAATGTTTTAATCAAAGTAGACACCGTGTAGCGTGCTCCCTAAGCCAGACTTCAATTCAAATACCCAGGCACCGTGGCACCATGGTATACGACACCCCTGAATATAATATAACTCAACATAATGTATGAAAGTAATATATTACAATATAGCGGGACCATCACCGTTGTCGTGGATAGTATGCCCTGCTAGGCCTCCCCGTTGTTTTGTTTTCAGTATGTTTTCAAGCTATGCTTATTTGAGGACCCAGCTCTGTGTGTCTTTTTGTACCTTTCTTGTACCTGTGGGTGTGTGATGTGGTGTGCACTGTGTACATTTTTTGGGTTCCCTTCCACTATATTGGAGAGATAAGAGCATAGCCAAGTCAAGAATTGTATTGTTCCAATTTGTGTGTGTTTTTTTCTTTCTCTCTGACTTTTGCAAGCTGCTCCTTGTGGAAATGAGGTGCAGAAATCTCGCTCTTGGGCACACAATTTGCATGGACAAACATTGGTCGATTTAGTTTTGTGGATCGTGTTACGTCTCAATGTATTTCAGCATCCAGATAGTGACAACGCCAAGTGTTACTCACAGTGATGTTTCTTTATTAATTTAGTGGGCAGGGTTACTGGTTACTCTGTGCATGGATTTGTAGGGGTCCGGTTTTGGGATGTGTTCCTTTGTACGTAGGGCACTATGGTTATTTAGTGTGGACCTGTGTTTCCTCTACAGCTGAGCTTTCCACCTGTCTTGTTGCCTGCACGAAGCCAGTACAAACAACTGGTGATCAGAAGTGGGTTCCACCGTGTCCGAACCTACCTAGCAAATGACGACGGGAGGTAAATGTGCCATGTCGGGTGGATTCCTCTAGCGGGACAAAGGTAGACCACTTCCAATAAATTGATGATTTATTCAAGAGAAAAGATGTTTGTAAAAAATTCCACTGCTCACAGAGCCAGTCACGTGATCCATGCTGTCTTGCATCGAACAGAATGTCGTGTGACGTGCACAGCATTGCTCCAGCACAGAGGTCGACCTGATCAAAATGAAAGTTGTGGAGGCGAAATTGAGCAAAGAATAAAATAATAAAAGGTAAATAAAACAGACCACATAACAGTAATGACTAGGATCAAGGAAGCCCCATAAAATGAATTCATGCAACTGAATGCAAAAAATAAACAAAAAATAAAAATAAAACACCCAGAGGTCGGAACTAGTCCTCCTCTGAGCCCTGAGACCTCTCAATTGATAAATTAAGCACTGGAGTCAGTTATGGTATATTGGGCGTTTTCTATTAGTTTTACAAATATGTCCTAGCGTTTTCTATAATGACCCTTCAAACATGTAACGCAAATACGGCTTATGAACATTCGTGGAGTTTGTCTGGATGGGGGCGACACAGCGAATGGCGTGTCCACTTAGAGCGGCATGCCCATATATGGTCAAAAAGTCCCCCACAGACTTCACAAAAAATACCAAACTCCCAGACACCTGGTGTTAGCCTGGCGAGCCAAACACCAGGCAGCTCTTCAACAAGGCCATTGTTAGAAATATTTGTTATCGTTTATCGAAATATTTGTTTAGTGTTTGGTGTTCAAAAGTGATAGCTCTCTCGTCTCCAAGCTTTGACCAATTAGTGATTGGCTGGAGTTCAGATTTCCAGTGACTGGTACCGACCAAGCTCATTAGATTGACGAGCGGTATGAGCTTCTTCAAAGTGTGGCTACTCCCAGCCAGGAATTATGAGTTTTGATCAAGAAGAAAACTGTGTGTCTTCGTGTATGTGTGTTTAACAATGTGTGTGTTCACTAAGCATGTACTTTCTGGATGAATAAAGACTGGCTGCTCTCAGGAGCAGTTAAGGGATTTTGGTATGCACAAACTTGTGGAGTGCGTGTCTGTCCATTGCAGTGCGTACTGATGCCATGTCATTTCCTGAATGACAACCTTGCCTATGCTGATATTATGGATTAAGTAAAATATCCATTAGCCATACAAGGATAAGTCCAGCCCAAACACTATTTAGTTCCACTAGTGCCACAAGTAAAAGGGCGTCTTCTCAGATACTGGCCGGAGTGGTGTCTTATATGGCCTGGAGTTATACAAGTCGTCTACAGCCTCAGGATATATTTTAGCAACTTGCCAGCGCTGATTCACATTGACACTAGCGCGGGATGGCGAGTGTGTTGCATTTTGTGATCAAGTGCGCCTGAAACATTAACTGCACCACACACACATCCTCACCAGCAAATGTGGCCATGTGAGAAAAAAGGACATTGAGATGAACGCATGCTGCATTTATTTTATGAAACACGCTGATGGACAGGTGGTGTGTTTTGTGATGTCTGGTTGAGGTGCCTGTGATTAATCGATAATCAATAAATCAACCACTAATACTTAATCAACACATTTTCTTAACAAACAATCAAAAATGTGTTGCATATGTGCATGCTGTACCAACTATTTTTTAAGTTGATACCTTAATTGATATATAATAAATAATAGATTATAAAAGGAATGCATAAGTAATGCATTACCCAAAGTTTGACATGCCTACTTCCTGTTGTGCTGCAAAGGGGAACTTTCTGGCGAAGAGAATGTGATACTTAACTCAACCCCTCCTCCCCCCTCCCTCTCCATCCAGTCCCACATCAACTGCATTACCAAAACCTCCGTCTTCCACCTCAGGAACATTTCCCGCCTCCACCCCTCACTCTCAGACTCAGTCGCTGTAACCCTCATTCATACCCTCATCAGCAATGGCATCCTGTTCGGGGCTGCTGGCAAAGCCCTGGACAGGCTGCAGTATGTACAGAACTTAGCTGCCAGGGTTCTCACCCGCACCAAAGACTGGCAGCACATCACCCCCACCCTCTTCCATCTCCACTGGTTGCCCATCAGGTTCCGTATACAATATAAAATCCTACTCCTCACCTACAAATCCCTCCATGCATTTGCCCCCTAGTATCTGAAAGACCTTCTCCATCACCACACCCCTTCCCGGAGCCTGTGGTCCTCTGGTGCTGGCCTCCTCACCGTCCCCCGGACAAAACGAAAAACATTTGGGGACAGAGCCTTCTCTGTGGCTGCCCCCTCTCTCTGTAACTCTCTTCCCCCCAACATCCACCTCTCACCATCTCTGGACATTTTTAAAACCAGACTCAAAACTCATCCATTTTCTCTGGCTTAATTAGATAGATAGTTACCTCCTGTCTTCATTTGCCAGTTTGTTTTCTTCTTGGTTTTGTTTTTATTTCTTGTTAAGCAACCTTGGGTGTCCCTGAAATGTGCTATAGAAATTATTATTATTATTATTATTATTATTATTATTATTATTATTATTATTATTATCATATTTCACTATTTGGGCACGTCGTGTTGGCCAATGTCGTGAGCGGTGGTAGGTCGAGATCAGACTGTTCTGAATTTTGATCGTGAAATGCCATTCTTAGATGTTGTTGTGGAAACAATTGGGTTGGTCACCTCTACTTCTGGTAGCGCTTGATGTGGCTATAGAGTTTTTTGATTAATTTAAAGTACAAATGTCATTTCTGGCAGGCTATGATAGTTAAGAAGCTTGCTGCCCTCCCCTTCATTCATTCCTAATTGATCCAGGTGTATCCCCCTCAACTGATTAACTCTCTCCCCTAGCGATTGGCTGGACAGATTCGGCACGCCCTATAAATTCTACCCGCTCCTAAACCATGTACTGCTTTGTTTTGCTACCCATCACCTTCCCCTGCTCCACCACCAAGATGGAAAAAGTGTCGTATATGATGTGACATGCTCTCTTGTCACGTTGCTTGGCTCTGTTCATGGGAGGGTTAGCTATCTCACTCTGCGTGCTAGGGTGAAAATTCTCTACACTGCTGCTTCTCCCTGAAATAGTGCTTTTCTATGGTACTCATGGGAATTGCGGAGTTCCTCCGAACAGAACCATACCACCAAGATCATTTTAACTTCAATAAAAGAACTGCTTCTTAATCTTCTTTTGTGTTTCTTGACTAAAATGGTTCTGACATAATTGTCATTATGGTTTGAGAGGGGTCAGTCTCCAGAGCATTTTTATTTGTATGTGATCTGTGCGGCAGCGATTTGTCATCCAATGTGTGATGTGCTTCTGGAACACTAATTGATCCAGTTCATGCATTCAGGGCCATATACTTCTGGGCAGCTTTACAGCGTGCAAAATAATGTGAATTCTTTGTTAAGGTGGGTTCCGAAATGTATGATGGTCCTAAATTGGTTCTAGCTAGATAGTTTCAGGACACCTTGGACTTTCACAAGAGAACACAGTTGACACACCACAACACATCCCCTATGTTTTTAGCCGTTTTACAGCACTGTATTATCAAGTTATTGCGACATGGCCGATCGTACTGGACCGGCCTTTGGACAGAGTATTGATGAAAAGTGGGGCACACCTTCTAACATCACATTCAACAATCCTTAATTTCACAAAATGTATGGCAAACATATAAAGGTTCACCCACTCTGAACATAGTCAATATAGAAAAATGAAATGGTCTCTAATTAATAGAGTCGCTGCATCGTCCAAAGAACCCGTTCTGATGATGTAGTCACGCCAATTTTAGGCTCGGGGTTTGGAACTCCTTGGAAAACCTTGTTGTCCCTGAGTTCACTGGTTGTGTCAAAAGCAGATGGGTTAGTGTTTTTTTTCTGAGTTCACTGGTGAAGCTATGGAGGGAATGGTCTGCTTTCCCCAGGTACGGACTAGTTAAGGTTGGTATGTCCGGGCTCCCCTCCAAAACTCAAGATATTGGTTCAGACAGTCGTCGGCCCGTTGCAAATACCCTGGGGTATCAACAGCCTCGGCGGACGCGGGGATTGAGACACTGGGCCTTTGCATTCAGTGAGGCTGGTCTCTTGATCTCTCTCAGGCTCTTGTCGAGATGCTTGTTGCATTTGCTGGATGTCCCAGGGCAAATCTTAAACACAACACACAGGGATTAAGAGACAAGGCACAGTAATGAGACACAATGAAGATAAAACAATTTTGTCGTCATCAAAAAAAGCACAGACCTTTGATGATTGTGCTTTGAGTTGTTCAGAACCTTTTCCGACACACACACACACCCCAATAGCACACACACACACACACACACACACACACATCTTTTTTGTGTGTGTGAAGTTGACAAGTGTCTCGCAGCTAGACATTACCCCTCCCAGCTGCCCATCAGCCGCAGCAATTCAAGTTTTTCTCCAGACGCCGCCAATGGCTCACACAGGCGCTCGTCGTGCATGGATTCCGCCTGGCAGGCGGCCCATAGAGAATTTGATCTGCCGTAATCGCCGCCTTGCAAAATGGCTCACATGTGACTGATGAAATTGCTTGGGCCACATTAGCACGGGCATAACGTGCTTGTTGTCATGGCTACTGATTGATAATGTTTCAGAACGCAGACATCCTATTACTGTGTGTGGGCATGTTTTTTTGTTGACGACTAGATGGGACGGAAGCAGGCAGCCCCCCTCCCCTTTGTTCACCCAAAGCCATACACAGTAAATGTTGCAGTGTTAAATCAACACTTAAAGAGTTAAATTTAACACTGTGTCTGCGTATATTTGAGACAGATTTGGTGTTAAATTAACTCTTTCCATAGTGTTAAACTCCTCTTAAAATTAACTTGAAATTGAGTAAAAAATTAACACTGGCTAACGCTGAACAGCACCGCCGGCACGTCCGTGAAGGGAAGGGCGTCTGCATCTGAGCGGACGGAGGTCGCAAGGGCCTGCGACACGGCGAGTCGGCAGCGCTACTGTGACCCAAACCCTTGGGGTCTGAGCTGAACCTCGGTCCGCGCTAGGGGTCGGGTGCCGCATGAGTCACGATGCAATGAAATGGCGGTCTTTAAAGTTTCAGAGAGGATGAGGTGGGCGGGGCTTTGGGCGGGGCTTTGTAGAGTCTAATTGACACAGCGCCTTGAACTGCTACTCTGGTGAGTAGCAGTTCTTTGTTGGCATTGCTGAGCCCCACGGATGCAAACTGGCGGTGAAGCTTGCAACTAAAAAAACAATTGATTTTGTGAAACAAAACTCAGGAGGTATAACTACTGACAAATTGGATTTAAACGGCAACGTTTTGGATGTGATTAGTTACTTCTATCTTCACGCCTGTTTGGCAACAAAGTAACAAAATATGTATCAACTTGACAGATGAGATCAAGGAAGAACATATTTTAGTATGGATTTTCGTGTTTTCTTTTAAGTGGTGGAACAAATGTTTGAGTTGCATAATTAACCACTGAAGGGGATAATGAAAATAGTGGTATGTGGTGAAGTGGTAGTGAGCAACGACGTGCAGTCAGGGTAGGCAGGTGAGGCCTTGACAAAAAATAATAATGATTATTTTTTTTATTTAAGATTTCATTTAATAATTTAATATCAATATATTTCTATTGTGTGTATGTCATTTTTAAATGTTTGTACAGCCAAAACCGCTGAAATTACATATTTCCACGAGGTGCGGCAGCATTCGTTCTTCCTCGCTGCTTGCACATTGATACACAGTAAATTTTGCAGTGTTAAATATGCAGTGTCAATGTTCATTGACTCTTTCAGAGTTATTACAACAACGGAGGGAGTTGAATATTTACTAGTGTTGGTGTTAATTTGCAGAGTTACAAGGCGCTGTGTCAGTTAGACTCTACAAAGCCCCGCCCAAAGCCCGCCCACCTCGTCCTCTCTCAAACTTTAAAGAGCGCCATTTTCATTGCATCGTGACTCATGCGGCACCCGAGCCCTAGCGTCCCTTCACGGACGTGCCGGCGGTGCTCTCCAGTGTTAGCCAGTGTTAATTTTTTACTCAATTTCAAGTTAATTTTAAGAGGAGTTAAACACTATGGAAATAGTTAATTTACCACCAAATCTGATAAGGACCAAATACACTCAGACACAGTGTTACATTTAACTCTTTAAGTGTTGATTTAACACTGCAACATTTACTGTGTGCTTGTGTCACTTCCTGGACAAGAACAAATAGCCAAAATGACCATGATTTCCTGTATGTACCGTACACAGATGGACATATATGTTATGGACATAACATATGAATAGTCTGTTGTAAATCCTGGTGTCATTCCTCCATCAAAGCAGACTATATGTCAAGAGGTGTCAGAGAAATGATGTGCAACCTGAATCATCCAAGGGATTGCAGTTAAGAGAATCACTACTATCTCTCACACGCACAATCTCACACGCACACTACTGTCTCTCACACGCATAATCACAACCACTAAGCCTTATTATATGTACGTACTATATATGTACGTATTATATGTATGTACGTACGTACGTACGTACGTACGTACGTACGTACACTATCTAGATTACATTTGAATTTACGAGGGATATGGGACTAGACACACTTTTATAATCATTGATTTATTTTACAATTGAATTGAGGCTATTCATTTTTTTTTTTACGTTTTTTTTTTTCCATCTTTATGGGATAGGCTTAGTCGGAAACTGGGTTGAAGAGATCGGGGGTAGACATTGCAGACAAGTCGACGAGCGTAGTCGAACCCGCGACACTGCGGACGCTGCGGTAGATGCAGCGTCCGCAGTGTCGCAGTCCACTAACATGAATGGGGTCGCGTTAGGTGCAGTGTCCATAACCACTCGGCCAACGCGGACCCTTGAGGCTATTCATTTAACTTTTAAATGTGCATGCATTACAAGATGGCATAGGCCTCCCCACTTACACATGACAGACCTACTATAAATATATTTTTTGACTCATTTACCCTATTTATTTTCATTTTCAGTATGAGGGTAAAATGATGCTCTTGTGTGTAGCACCTCCATGACCTCTCCATAGTAGTCAGAAGAAGCCATAGGCTTATCAAGTCCAACCCCTCGCATCTATACCATAGACTGTATATAAGTAGACGCAGCGTGCGTGACGTCATCCTATTGCTTTCATCCTAGCCGGGTTGAAGCCTCCGACCGCGCGCTGCCATTGCTGAAAGTACCCATATATCCGGAGACAAGGAGAGATAGAGACAGCTTTACAGTAAGTGAGAGAGAGACACCCCACACGCGACTTCTTCCAGTGGTACTGTCCGCTAGGTGCGACAGAGTCAGAATGAATGAGATCCTATGGGAGTTGAAATAAAAAATATTAACGCCAAACTGGACGCGTTTGTGAAATTATGACCTCCCTCACACAATGAACCGTTAATTATCCCGACAAATATACATTAAAACATCAATTATAAACAATCTTTAAATAGGTTAAAACTGTCATGGTCTGCTGCGCGTGGCGTCGCGTGCCGCGCTCCTGGTGCGCACCCGTCCCATCTCCACACCGGTCCCCGATCAGCTGATCACCCGCTGGTCTATAAAGGGCGGCGCGTTCCTGTGGCTGACGTCGGATCGTTAGTCAACGCTTCCTGCCTCAACCTGAACACACACCCGCTAAACCTGCCTGCTGTCTGTCTGTCTACCTGCCCGCCTGTCAACCTGCCTGCCTGCCTACCTGTCCGTCTGTCTGTCCCCTCGCTGCCCAGCTGGTCCGCCTGCATGCCTGGTGATATTTCCCCAATGAACTGACTATACCCTGAACTCATAAATAAAAGAACATAGAGAGAATAGTAAATAAAACTGTGTTCTGCAGCGCATGAGTCCTGTGTCCTTTCTGGTCCCTGACAGTACGATCCGACCAGAATGGACTCAGCGCAGACACAGCCTGATTTGAACGCGTTTCAGCGTTTATGTTTATCTGAGGAAAATATTAAAAAAATTTCGGAGGAATTTTCTGCCATGAAGGAATTAGTAATTCAACAACAAC
>OMKY01046995.1:0-10875 GCA_900302395.1 Bregmaceros cantori | reverse complement strand
ACACAATATATACAATGACGACTGGGAAGTTGCTTACGTAAAGGCTTTCCTCTTTAATGGCAAATAATTTAGATTGAGCAACTTTAGCTCAATGCGTGACACACAATATGTATGCAGATTCATCAATGATTATTCTAAATGTTGTTCACAAGTATCATTTGTTTTTCAAATGCAACAAAACAATGTGCTAAAGGTGGCCAATAAAGTCAAAAATGCGCCCCAAACCACCGAATAACAATACACTAACTTATGTTGTTGTTTTTGTTTGAGGTGAAAAAGCAAAGGTAGTTCTGAGGATATGAAGCTCTGTCATTGGATATGTGGCACGTCGTCCTCATAGCATCTCATTTAAAAAATGGCTTGTCAGTGCTGCTTACACATTCTCTTTGTCTCCCCCACTCCCGTCTCTCTCTAGCATTGCTGGTCACTCAAGGAGAACGTGTCAAAGACTTTGCCAAAGCCACAAATTGCTGCCATTTCCCCTGTAAATTTTACCTTAAAGCCCTAATTTATATTCAGCAGAGCAGGCCAAGATGTTGGTTCAACACCAGATAATAAAAAATGTGTTTTATGGTCAGCCATTTTACTTCTACAATCATGATTATAAGAGTGTTAAAGTAATCAACAAATGCTGGAAAATAATTCACCAATTTATGATATGGCTGTAGCAGTGACATTTTATTTTTCTACTTCTTTGATACCAAGTCCCAATAGATGTCTGGAGTCCAGAGGAAAACTGGCTACAACAGATTTATTTGCAACTTGCAACTAACATTGTTGGCAGTGCAAATCATGGGTTACGCTTCACTTGACAAGTTGACAGTGGAACAGAGGGCGATGTCGTAAAGAGTGGCAACCATTCCATATCAAAATAAAAGCTTAAAAATAGTAGGATTGGCGGCAACCATTAGCAATTCCCATTCTTCAATGGGGAATTGGCCATGAGTCTAGGCTTGATGAGTCTAGGCTTGATGAGACTAGGCTTAATGATAAGCTTAAATCCAATATCTTTTTCATATTAAGCTGTTAATGTGCCTTTATATGCCCTCATTAACTTCTACATTCTTCCCCCGCTTCATTCGGGGTCGAGTCAATGGGGCAGTAGCTTGAGCAGGGTGGCCCAGATATCCCTCTCCCTTATCTCCAAGGGTGAGAAGCTGTGAAGGAAACTCATTTCAGCCGCTTGCAATCGTGATCTCATTCTTTCAGTCACTACCCAAAGCTCATGACCATAGGTGAAGATATGGCTGAAGATTGGGCAAGATCTGATCCTTTCAACTCTCTCTTCATCACAACAGAACTGTGCAGGGTCTGCATTACTACGGGCGCCGCACCAATCCATCTGTCGCTCTCGCGCTTCATTGTTCCCCCAGTCGTGAACAAGGCCTCGAGGTTCTTGAATTCCTCTCCTTGGGGCAGAAGTTATTCCCTGACTCACAGATGGCACTCTACCTGTGTACTGATCCAGTGAGGCCTGCAGGTCCTGGGCTGATCAAGCCAACAGGACCACAGCGTCTGCAAAGAGCAGGACCTGATCCTGTAGTCCCCAAACTTGAACCCCTCTATGACTTGGCTGCTCCTAGAAATGCTGTCCATGAGATGTGCAATAAAGGAAAACACTACTGAAATGTTATACTAAAATATGGTCTTCCCTGATCTTAACTGTGTCGTCAATACATAACCTATCTTGCCTGCGTGTGTGCACTCACTCGACGTGCAGTGTGGTGTATCCAGCGGATGCAAATGAGGGTGAAGTTCGAAGGAACTGCTAACTTCAAAATTGTTATTAGATCAAATGCAGCGGTTTTAGTTGTTTCTATCTTCACCCCCTTTTAGGTCCGTGGGGCTAAGTTATGCTAAAGTGCCGCTGTGCCCCAGAATCCCCAAGATAGGCATGTATTGACTTGGCTAAGATGAGGTAAGAACCTATTTCACTATGAATTTTCTGTGTTTTTTCTATTCCTTCAAGACATGGTCAGTACTCAATCAGAATCAAGGAATGATTTTTTCAGCAAGCATGTAAAGCGAGAGGACTGGGGGGGTTGACATTGTAACAGCATCAAATGGAGCGGGTAAAGAAGATAGACAAACCAAAACAATGGGCAAAGGCCACACAGACAGAATGACAACACTGCGAGCTGCAGCCCCAGCTCACCTCTGTAGGAGACCACCGGATGCTGTTTGCGTGTGCAGTCGGCAGGGGGCGGCACAGAAGACTGGCTGTGACTAGCAGACACACAGCAGAGGAGCAGCAGGGAGGCCAATAGTGGCCTACACCCACTGCACTCCATTATGGACCCCACTGGACCTGGAGAGAGAGAGAGAGAGAGAGAGAGAGAGAGAGAGAGACCTTTAATAGACTACAGACTTCAACCTCAACTTCTGTGTTTTGAACGCCGAACGCACAATACTATCCTCCGTTAGGAAACACAAACACTGTATCACAAACGCATTCAATAAGTAGAATATTTATAACTACTATAACCAGGTAATATCAGCTAACTTTAGCGCTAGCCACTCCACACGCTCTCCTCCAGAGAAGAGAAGCGGACCACTCTCCTCTCGGATTCTCCCCCGCGTGGATGGTTATGCTGTTCTGTCGCGGGAAAGAGGGAGATTGCCTCACAGTGGCGACGGGATAGGAAAATGCTTACATCATAATATGATTACAGCATGCTAGTATGACAAAAAGTAACGTGGGAAGGAAGATGTTTATGCCTGTGTATTCCTTCATAAAAACGACAAAAGAGCAAATTCTTCTGAATATATTATGAGTCCTCATGAACCCATTTAGGTTTGTGGCACGTGGGTTTTCCAAAAAATGAAACGCGGAGGAGGGAGTGGAGCTCAGAGGGGGCGTAGCTGCTGAGTACAGCGGAAGTGACAAAGTATGTATATGTAGAAGAGAGAGCGAGAATACAACGTTTTTCGCTTGCGGGAGTATGAATGCACGTATATGAAGATCGCAGGGAAAAAGACCTTTGAAAAAAAGGAAAGAAGATTGCGGGGCAATACCGCCAGCGCCCGCAAGCAGCCCGTGGCTCCAAGGGCAAGCCAAGTAGACTATCCCCATTGTACAGAAACTTAGTGGTTGCCCGCCTTGCAGCGACATCTGTTCACTCAACTCCCTTCAGGAGATTCTGTTCCATCAGAGCCAGAACCTCACGACACAAGAACAGTTTCTACCCTCAGTTCAGGAGCCTGCCATCAGGCTCCTGAACATGAGGTAGCAAGGATGGTTGCAGAGCTTTTCTAAGACCATCAGTCCCTCTAGAGACCCTTCCCAGTCACACGACCGCCATTTTGGACATGAAGATGACAGATAATTGAATCGCTTAAATGCCAGGAACCTACAAAACAAACGGAGAAAGTATTTAATTTAGATGCAGAAAAACACAGAGGTCGCACAGCAGAAAGGTATTCGGAAAAACTCAAGGTTTATAAAGCAACATTTGCTTGCTTTCACCAGGGTTGTTTACCAACATCCGACAGCATGCGACGGTGTTGTCTTTACCCACACAACCTTTATATGTATTTTCTCGCAAACACATCTCCATACACGGGAAAGGATCTGAAGGCGTACACAAGTTTGGATGCCTACAGATATTCTGTACCAGGCTGGGTGACATGGCTTCACCGATGGGTCGGCCCCGGAGCTGGTCGCCATCTTCTTACAACTTCGGTTTGTCTACATTTTTCATTTAACGTCGTTCATCAGGATGAATGAAATGAAAAGACATGGTCCTATATTTTTGCTTTCACCAGAAATGCAATGGTTAATGTGTAATGCTTCACTGAAGGCACTGTATACTGACCAGTGAGGTCACGATGCTTTACTAAGAAATGTGTTGAGTAACATGTTACTCCAATTACTGCCATTTTTGGCGATGGGTAAACTAACACGCCAAATTGTCAAAACTAGTAATCTGATTAAAATTAATCATCCAGATTACTGTGAGTTATGCATTACCACAGAGTCTGCAAGCGCTTTCTATTAAGCCAAATGAAGGCTCCGCTGAGTCACCCACACACTGTATACCGCGACTTTATGTGTGTGTGTCCTTGCACCGATGCCACTCATAGAAGCACGAAAGAGAGAAAAAGGGAGAAGAAAATAAGTATCAGTGATTTGGCTGTTAAATAAAAACGTTTTTATTTTTATTTAACCTCTGCGAGAATGCTGTCCGCTGGGGATTCGGCGCATTAGTGTTTGTGTGCTCTAGCCATTCCACCCCTCCCAGCCTGCTGTTGTCTGATTGAAAGATTAATAATATTATGCTTTTGTAAAACAAACTCAATGTAATTATCATTGTGCGGCACAAATGGCCGTGTGGGAGTGACGATTTCTCAATATGTGAACTCGCAGCCAGCTTCCATCTCTATGCGAGTCAACACACTAGTGAGGATATGATGAAAAACTTTCCATGTGTGTGCTGATTGTTGGAATAACCGGGCATGCAACAATATAAAGGCAGGATGCAAATGTTACTGAAGATCATATTTTAGGCTATTTTCCTTGGGTTTCTTTTTGTCATGTGAAAATAGTAAATTGCTGTGTTTCAAATGGCACACTTTTTTTAAGTTATTTTTTTGGGCGTGCCGTTTTTCATTCTTTATTGAGAGAGATAGTGACAGGATTAAATTGGAAACTGGGACGAAGAGTCGGGGGGAGACAATGCAGAAAAGCCGGACAGGGGATTTAAACCTGCGGCACGCTCGGCCACCGTACGCCCCCCTCAAATGACACACTTGAGATTTTAGTGCACCACTATCACGGTTTGGTGCGGTAACAGCTGTTCAGGTACGTAACCAGACACCATGCAGCACATTATGACAGCTTAAAAACGTAGAAACAGATAAACACGGCTTTCTCCTCGAATGCGTTGTTGCTACTTGCCATTTTCATTTGTTTTGTAACTCGCAATGTTCTTTCACTTTCACCTGTCTGTCATATATAGGCGAGTCAATAAATAAAATACAAAAAAACGACACATCATCAACATCATTCCATTTCACTGTGTTTCTGGGTGTGGCTAGGGCATTATACGGGTCACTTTTAGTGCCATGGAACAACTTTGGACAGCGCTATTTGAGACGCAGCAAATATCTCACTATGTGAATTCCTTCATTGCACTTGACTGCCCTGTCACCGCCTGCTGTACTGCCATTTACCGTGAGAAAACCAAATGTTTATATACACCGTCATAGCGCACAGACTTTAGGTCATGGTGTTTTCCAGTTCTCAACTCCTGCTGCTCCTGTTGCATGCTGGGAACTCCAACCGCCTTCCTATTATCCAATCATGTGCGTTGTGTGATTCTGATGCAGCAACCCCCTTGTTCGTTTCACACTCATCTTATATCTTTTCTTATATCTTGTATATTTTCTCTTTGAATCAGTATTGCAAAAATACTACTGAACTTGGTTTTATTGATAATGACATTGAACTTGATTCTGGTTTTAATCAGCTGATTCTAGACATTAAAGTATGATCTGCCTATCAGTCTAAACTGTCCAGTTAAAAGAAATGTTATAAATGAGATTTGAAAAGAATAAGTACAGAGAGACAGATAAGAAGACATGCGGTTAACAACGTGCAGAGACACTTTTCATCTAATGTGTTAGAAACTTCCTTCCTATTCTCCTGCCCATTGATTCTTCAATCATCCAAGACCAGAGTACATCTCCCTCAAACTTTTTTTCTCCTTTTCAACACTATTCTCTTTCTACTTCTCTTTCGACCTCTCCTTGGTCTGTCCTACTCTCTCTTTCGACCTCTCTTCACTTTCTACCTATCCTTGTACCCCCCGTGTGTGTGAGCGTACTTGTACATGCACATGTTGTCTGAGAACATTGTGTGGGTCAGTTCACCTCTATTTCCCTTGAAGAGATTTACACAGTAGCATGAACACTATAAAGCCTTCAGCAGGTCGTAAAATATTTAGATGGGAAAATCTGGCCAACGCTGATGAGTATGAAATAGCGTGAAACCGAATATACAAAAATTGAAACACTGTGAAAGAGCCTGGAACAACATAAATCAATATGAAACAACAGTAGTGCTGGACAATAATATGAAACAACTAGAAGCAACACTACACAACACAGAACGACATGCCTCAACATTAAAACCATGAAAAACCGATTCTAGCAGAATGTATCATGACAACAATGTAAGAATGAGTACACCTGCTTTGCACCAGTGAGTCTTCATCGGTCCCCCAATCAACACCCAAAGTGTATGCTTTAAGAAGTTGCTAATTTGCAAGATAATGTGCATTCAACTTAACTGTACCTTAAAATGTAACTTCACCTTGTTTATATACATCACATTGAACAGTAGCAGTCTTTCTTGGTGTGTTATCATTTCGTGTTTGTTTTTGTTTTTTATCTGAGTCGTTACATGGAAATCCCACCACTGTCATCTGTATGTTCCTGTCCAAGGCTACGAGTGGAGTAATTTTAAAACCGTCGTATACAGAACCAAAATGGGATTACAGTAGTAAATTGTACTGTAGGAACTGTTAGCTAATATGTTTTTTTAGCGTATTTGTTTATTTTCTGCAGGGACAACGCACATCATCACATGATCAACATGACAGAATCATGTAAATGAGCCAGAGTTAGCCCACGGCTAATTTCCATCTGTAGTCCCTGGGCAGGTCAAAAAAGTTGAAACCATAAAACCATTCATACAAAGCACACAAAGACAGTGACAAGAAATGTGACAGTTTAAAAGAAACAAGACGGAGAGGAGATTTGTTGTGAAAATGGAATGGATGAGATCAGTGACTGCAGGTCGGTATGTGTGCAGTGTGTATTCGCTTATTCAGCTTTGCTTAGCTTTTTGCTCCGACAAGTGTAGTTGTGACTTTGCGCGGTCGAACATGGAGAACCGACCTATTAAGTTTGCCTTCTGTTCAACGTGGACAAAAGTGCAAATATTTGCTTAATAGGTAGTTGTTTGAAGTGTTGATTTATGGGAAAGCTACATAGTACATTTTTGCTCAGTCAAGATCTTTCATTTTCCCTTTCACATTATAGATAGATACTTGATAGAACAGGTCCGCTACTGTATGGCGTGACCTAAAAAAATATTATTGTAAAGAGCTTCGGGGAGAGAGAGAGGCTGAGAGACAGAGAGTATTGCTTGCATGCACTTGTTGCACCCACAGTTGTGGGTGTACGAGTGTGGAGTGAGTACGTGCATGTATGCCCCGGTGCCCCACCGACCCACATTGCTAGCAAGTGAAGCGCTCATAACCTGGCCTCCACCAGCATGCTTTTTTTTTCCTAATCTCAGCTTGTTGTGCCCAATTCAGTCAGGGCAGAGAGCCAGTGTTAGAGTTGGAGTGGTCAGAATGCCTCTGGCATCACTCGTCAGGATGCTACTATTAATACGTTTAGGCCATCTGTGGACAAAAGAGAGCTGCAATTTACGATTATTTTGATCATATTAACATGAAAACATTTGGGGGCGCACGGTGGCCGAGCGGGTAGAGAGCGCGTCCCCCAGACCATAGGTTGAGCAGTGTCGCAGGTTCAAATCCCCTGTCCGGCTTTTCTGCAATGTCTCCCCCGACTCTTCATCCCTGTTTCCGATTTAATCCCGTCACCATCTTTCTCAATAAAGAATGAAAGTTTGTGTAACGCTGTTGCTTATGTCAGCTGGCAAAAAACACTCGAACAGCCAACCAAATCAGGGTGGCTGTACAGGTGAGTAGATTCTTGCGCGGCGCCACAGTCTTCAAAAGTGTGTGGTTGGTGAGAGGGGCTCAGGTAAACACGGAAGTGAACATGCTTCCACAGTGCAATGTTTTTATCGTATTCCCACTGGATTGCACTACAATCACACCAGGGCTTGAAAACGAAATTATTTTTAAAACGTTCCGTTCCGAATGGTTCGGGTAGGCCTATGTTTAACATTTTCGTTCTCTGAACCGTTCTGCCTCCAAAATATCGGTCCTGAATCGGTTCGGAATGCAAAGATTTTGTTCGTTCTTAAATTTCCTTTATATTTTGCAATGTTAAGGTTAGATATAGTTTATATAAAATATATTTGGAGTATTTAAACTTCAGTGCAACTGTATTAACGTGAAACCGGGTTTAAAACTCCATTACATTCACTTCCTCGTCTGTCCACAAGATGGAGGCCCACAACCGCACAAAATGGTCTCTCAGACATAAGATATGTTAAAATATCTGTTAAAGTATCGAGAACAATAAATAAAAACGTTTTTAACCGGTTTTGTGGATTTTATAATGTTCCGTTTCTGTTCCAGAACAGTTGAAGAAACTTTTTTCGTTTCCGTTTCAGCTCCCTGAAAAATTCTGTAAAATTCTGTTCGTTTTCGGTTTTCGTTTTAGTTCTTTGAACCGGTTCGGAGCCCTGAATCACACAACAGATTACTAACCACACAGAAATAATAGGAAGCACAAATTAATAACTTTCACTAAGACTCTTACAGGAACGTGCAGGAATGCTCAGCCCGATGCGAGAGGGGCGGAGGAGGTGGTGCCCCTCCTTCTGGCAAACTTAAAGCTCTGACATCACGATCTTGTCCCTAATATGCGATATTGTAATCTGAAATTGTATCTGATTGAAAAACATTACGTTTCTCTTTTGACTCCCAAACGAGCAGGCACAGTACACACTCTAACACAGGTGTGTGTTCCACTTTGCGCTCTCTCCCTCCTATCCATTCATTTTCTTTGGCACTGGCTTCACAAGGCAGACTAGCTATGATAAAATGATTTTTTCACATCCCTAGTATGAATAGATGTGCTACCCGACATATATTAACTGCTTTCTCCGTTATTTTATGAGCCTATGGGAGTAAGAAAAGTGAGAAGAAAAGATAGATATTAAAAGAGATTTATTGAAATGAGAGTGGAGAAAGGGGAAGCAAGTGAAACTTTTTAATAGTGTTTCTAGTATGCGCAGGTGAGACGAATAGAAATATACTTCCGATCCATCATTGCTCCCAACGTGGGTTCTCGCCACACAATTTTCAGTTTCCGACGCCAACCACGGGGAGACTAGCAATTAGTGAAGTCAGGGGGGGTTTCCGGCTGTCGTCTCAATACACCGCTGGAAGGCGGCATAGCCAGTCGTGTGTATGTCGGTAAGGTGTGTGTTTGTGGCCGGGGGCAGGGGGGTAGCCTAAATTACTGCATCGTCAATGGTTCTGTGTTCACAACCTAGCTTTTAGCAGGCGAAACCCCAGGATTTTAAACAAACCTTAGCTCTGTCCAACAACACAGTGTCGGAAACTAATTTGGACTTGAGAGTTGGCAGTGTAGCACCCGTGAAGCTGTGAATGTGCATGCCTGTGTGTGTATGCATAGCGTTCAATGGGAAGAAAAAATACAAACGTTGGGTTTGTTTACATTATGATTTATGAGTCCTCCCCTTTCTGCTCATACACACACACACACACACACCTGTACACACACACCTGTACACACACACACACACACACACACACACACACAGACCAACAATCACACATTTCCATCCATGACGGGTCACTATTATGGACACATGGATCTACACATCTCTCTTATTCCCTCTCTCCTTCATTCTCCTCTTTCTCCCAATCCCCTCAAATGTTCTACCTTTCCCTCTCTCTGTTGCTACCCATCCCACTTCAAGATTATCGTTGGATCTTTTTTCACTTATTAAAATGTTAACTCAGAATCAAATTCATCTCCGCATTGTGCCGGTAACTCTAAGTAAGAAGCTAGTCGAATAGACCTCATATATGCTTTAGAATCATTGACTATGTAGTTGGATGATAGACAAGGATAAATATCATGTGGTATGAATATTAAAGAGTTATGGAACAAGGTTATATCACCTCACTCTCTCTAAATGCACACACTCTCCCAAAATACATTTACTTTACTTTATGAATCCCCAGGGGAGGTTTTGAAAGAGGTAACTAGTAACTATAAGTTAGTACCTGATGTTGGTTACAAGCAGGGTTCCTTGAACCGGTTCAAGGAATGAAAACCGGAAACGAACAGAATTTTGAAAGATTTTCGAGGAGCGGAAACAGAAATGAAAAAAGATTTCTTCAACTGTTCCGGAACAGAAACAGAACATTATGAAATCCACAATCCGGTTAAAAACATTTTTTTGACAGGCACGTTTTCTTTTTTTATTGTTTTTTGGCCGCAAGCACCATGTTTCATTTTTATTGATGAATATTGAATTAGTCCAAAGCAGGGCAAGAGAGCGGGGAAGCAGACCTGCAGCAGGCTTATGCCAGAGACGGCAAAAGTATGCTATAAGTAATCGATCTCACAACATATAAGTAATCAATCTCACGACAACCGCATGCACTGTGAGACAGACAGGCTCAAGAGTGTATGTGTGGATGAAGCAGTTTACCAGACTGAACCACTGAGCCAGCCCCTATAATTGGCAGGTCTAAAGAGACATCCCATCATGCACTGCCTTAGTGGCGTTAGGAATTGAATACTTGCTTTGCCTTCAGTCATAGGTTGCACCAAGCGGGAGGTTGGAGATGCTGGAGCAACTTCAAGATTCTTTTCTTGTTACTTTTTTGGAGCGAAAGTGCCATTTGTCGTTCTTTATTGACAGAGATAGTGACAAGATTAAATCGGAAACTGGGATTAAGAGTCGGGTAGAGACATTGCAGAAAAGCCGGAGAGGGCATGCAAACCCGTGGCGCTGTTTGGCCTGTGGCCTGGGGGACGAGCTCTCTAACCACTCTGTCACCGCACACTCCCCAACTTCAAGATTCTTGAAAGCAACCCCAAAGCGACCCCTAGGATCACACTATTAATTATGCAATTGTTGCAATTGTGTTAAATGAGTTAATACTAATTGTGATAATTTAGTAAAAA
>OMKY01046984.1:0-13762 GCA_900302395.1 Bregmaceros cantori | reverse complement strand
CAATAATCCTACGGCCCGAATACTAACTAATCGAACAATCTCCTCTTCATTTTCTCTATTTAGAGGAACTCGCCAGGGTTGTCCGTTAAGCCCAACGATCTTCGCCTTAGCAATTGAGCCCCTGGCTCACTCAATTAGACTTGACCCCCAAATACATGGATACAAGACTCAAACGACAAGTAATAAGATATCTCTGTACGCTGACGATATCCTTATATATCTATCGCGACCACAAACAACTATTCCAGCGCTCCTCAATAAAATAAACATTTTTGGAAGCTTCTCAGGCTATCGAATAAATTGGAGCAAAACTATTCTAATGCCAATCACCTACACAACTTAGATTCTGTAAGGACATTTCCATTTAAAATTTCATTAGATAAATTTACATATCTTGGTGTTGAAATTACCCAAAAATACTCCTCTATATTCAAAATGAACTTCCCCCCTCTAATAGAGAGGCTACAAGGTAAAATATCATTCTGGAACACCCTCCCGATTTCTTTAATTGGACGTGTAAACGCTATAAAATGATCTTCCTTCCACAGATTTTATACTTACTGCAGAACATACCGTACTTCATTAAGAAATCTTTTTTTAGTCACTTAGACTCTTTAATTGCCCCTTCCTTGGGGGTACAAAAGTCATAGAATAAGTAAACAACACCTTTGTAAGCCAAAGACATTAGGAGGCCTGGCACTGCCTAATTTTCTACTCTATTACTGGGCTTCAGCAATTAAAATGCTCACATTCTGGATACATCGTACAGAACCACCGAATGATTGGCTTAAATTAGAGGAGGAGGAGTGCCAGCCCTATCACCTGGGTGCCATTTTATTAGCTCCGACTAAAATCAAACAATCATTATATAATAAAAATCCTATTATTCATAATTTAATTCGGATTTGGAAGCAGATTAAGTCAAATTACTCTCTTAAACCACTAACAATGTTATTACCCATTGCTAGAAATCCCACTTTTATTCCGTCCACCTTAGATGCTACTTTCGAATTATGGAAAGACAATGGTATTTCTCTTGTGGAAGACTTGTATATTAAAGGAACATTTGCCTCATTCGCCCAACTGAGGGCCAAATACAAACTTAGAAATAGCAATTTCTTTCACTATCTGCAAATTAGGGATTATGTACGAAAACATTGCAGAACCTTTGAGTCGGAAACAAGGTCTGAAATAGAAGATACTCTGAAACTGATGCCAAATAGTGCAAACTAATATCTAAAATTTACAATGCACTGTTATTAAACAGCTGCCCCACATCTACAAAATATAAAACTGAATGGGAGGAAGACTTGGGGGAACAATTCCAGATGCACTCTGGGAAGAAGCTCTTGAATATGTTCATAAATGCTCCAATAATGTAAGACACTGTTTGATACAATTCAAGATTATACATCGATTACATTATTCAAAGGAAAAGCTACATAAAATATATCCAGAGGTATCGCCCTTATGTGATAAATGTCAGTCATCAACAGCCTCACTACTTCACAGTTTTGCCTCCTGTCCGAGGCTGCAAGCTTTTTGGGCAGATTTATTCAACATATTATCCAGAGCCTCGGGCACACTCGTTGAGCCAGATTTCACACTTATAATTCTTGGAGTCTCCAACAGGATAAAAACATTAACACTTACACAACGACACTTTCTCTCATACTGCCTTATTACAGCCAAAAAGATAATCCTAAAACACTGGAAGGGGGCCACTGTCCCTACCTCTAAAATGTGGCTGCAAGAGATCACTAATACTCTCCATCTGGAGAAAATAAGATGCACCTTACGAAGCAAACTACAACACTTTAACAATGCTTGGAAACCTTTATTGGACTACTTACATCGACATCTACACAACGCATACAGTTAACCGCGCCTTCACATAGTTGACCAACACTTGACCGACTACTGAATGATCTTGGGGAGGGAGGGAGGGTGGGTGGGGTTGTAAGCTTTCTTGTTCCGCTCGTTGTGTTTTTTGTTTTTTATCTTAATTTGATGACCATTACCATTTTCGCTGTGTATATATGTGTTTTTCTGATTTCCTTAACATTTCTTTTGTTGATGTATGAAAAAATGAAAAAATGCACTAATGTTGATGTACAAATTGCAATTGCAGAAAATACTTTGCTCAATAAAAAAATGTTGAAAAAAACATTAACTGGGACTGTACTCAGTGTATTAGCGCCCCCTACTGACTCGTTCATATTATACATATTATCCTACCCCATTGTTCGGCAAAAAAAAAAATGTAAAAAAAAACCTGCATTGGGAAAAGTAAGGAGTTAGAGGTACCGATATTTTTGTAAAAAATCGACTGATTACGAGTGAAAAGTAACCAGATAAAACAATACCTCTAAAAGTACAGATACTTGAAAATTCTACTTAAGTACAGTACTAAAGTATTTGTACTTTGTTACTTGCCATCTCTGGTGGCAAAATACTTGTCATTTACACATAAATTGCTCTCCCTCTGTCACACACACACACACAATTAGTGGACACACCAATTAAGGCACATGTTTTTTATTTAGGCAGCACCAGTTGAAGCACCTTCATGTTTTAAAATCACCAGTCATGCTTGGAGGTGTACCTTGCTCTTGCGTTTTGTGCCTTCCTCATAAGTTCATAACCTACATTCATCTGGACCACTGACCGTTCCACAGGTTTTCAAGTTATGTTCCACCCCCGCCCCTCACCTCGGAGGCTAGGGCAGGGGGCATTCATGGTGATCGCAGTACCATTTTGATGAATACACTTTCAATAACATTGGCATTGTGAATCGCTTACAATCAATCGAATGACACAGGTGTAACTTGACAATAAGGGCTTGTGTGATATTGCGCTCCTTTTATGGAAAGAAATGTAGAATTTGGGTGAGACAAAAAAAATGTCTTGACATATGACAGAGAGTACCAAGACGTGGTCATGTGAGAACCGCTGTATCGTTGACTAGCTGAATCATTGTTACATATTCCTGAGCAAGAATACATTAGCATAACAACTACCATTAGCTTACTATACCAGCCATTTCACAGACAGTCGCTTCATCATCAGTGACAGAGCCATCATATATTCTGTACAAAATAGAGCTAAACTCTATATAAGATAATATATTTCTGGAAATCTATTAGAAAAATCAATAAGATTTCTGTGTTTGGCAGTGAATGATTATTGCTTAAACTTTGCAACCTATACTTCCTGCAACCCCCACCCTGCCCCCCCCCCACCTATAAATCATGAAATACTGGACAATACTAACACTTAAGTCAAGATGCAGCACCAAAACAAAGAACAAAGACACATTTGCGCTTTCCTGACTGCAAACGTGTGATGGTCACATGGTAACGTCACATGGTCTACACGGCACCAATAGGCACAGAGAAGGATTTTTGCACCAGTTTCAGCCAATGCGTTGTCCTAAAGCTCGGTGATTGATAACAAATGAAAAATGCTTCCTACATGTGTCATCAATTCAGAACTATTCACGGTCAGGCTTCTCCAATAAGCCTCGTCAGCTCAAATTGAGGTGTAGAATTAGTTCAAACACATAAGACATTTTAGGCTACCTTAATGTACACCTCGATAGTGGCTGAGTACATATCTTAGTTCTACTTCTATCCTATACGTCATGGACAGCACCGGATAGATGGAATATATAAAATGACTGCACCTATAAATTAAAGTACTAACGTCATTTCTGCCATGATAGTTAAGAAGCTTGCTGCCCTCCCCTTCATTCATTCCTAATTTATCCAGGTGTATCCCCTCAGCTGATTAACTCTCTCCCCTAGCAATTGGCTGGACAGCTTCGGCACGTCCTATAAATTCTACCCGCTTCTTAACTATGTACTGCTTTGTTTTGCAATCCACCACCTTCCCCTGCTCCACCACCAAGATGGGAAAAGTGTGATGCGACATGTTCTCTTGTCACGTCGCTCGGCTTTGTTCATGGGGGTTTAGCTATCTCACCCTGCGTGCTGGGGTGAGAATCCCTTAAACTATGGCTGCCTTCTCACCTTGCGTGCTAGGGTGAAAATTCTCTACACTGCTGCTGCTCCCTGAATTAGTGCTTTTCCATGGTACTCATGGAAATAGGGGAGTTCCTCCAAACAGAGCCATACCACCAACATAATTGTAATTTCAATAAAAGAGCTGCTTCTTAATCGCCTGTTGTTTTCTTGACTAACATGGTTCTGACAGAAATACAATTACTGAAACCTTTGTTTTTTTTGCATTGACAACGATATTACTCACAAATATTATTCTCTTCTCAGCCATTGGCGTAACTATGAACACTATTTCACGTCATCTCCATAGTGCCATGAGTCAACATCAGATCCACACCCCAACAAATATTCGGGTTGATTTTTACAAGTTCACCGCAAACAAACTCCACATACAAGTTGTGCACATGGGTGCGTGTATATTGAAAGAAGAGCGCTAGCTGCAAATTTTAGTCATGGGCTAATTACAAAGGACCCGTCTAACCCATTCCACTGTAAAACAATGCTGTTCGTCTATACACTTCCGGATATAACATTCATCAGGGTGACATTCATTCTCAACTGCACAGTCGTGAGTGACAGTCTTGAGTGGCTGTTCACGGCGACACACTCTTATTCCAACACCCCGCTTTTCCGACATTAAGTTCATGTCGGAATTATGGGGAGAAAAATAATGGCATAACGTGGAATCCCATTTTTCCCGACATTTATTTATTTTTCTTCCGAAACCCAGGGGCAACACTGTTCTTCCGAGTAATCCCCATTTGGCCGACAGTGATCCGACGGAAATGCGGGGTGTTGGAATAGTCGGGCGTCACCCTGTTTGTTGTGATTGATGCCAGCAGTTTTTCTGCACCTGGACTTTAAAGTTTGGATCCCAGGGATTGTGGTTGGGGATGTTGAAGGCAGAGGTTGCACAGTGTGGTTTGGTGGTGAGTTGCCAAGGCAGGTTGGAGGAGGTTGTACAGTGAGGTTTGGTGGCGAGTTGCCTCCTAGCTCTTGGTCAGACAGAGCGTCTCACAGTCATTCTGCGTCTTGAATCGGTTGTTGTTTCCTCCACAGCCTCCGTACCAGAACCTGGAGCACTCGCCCTGCTCCATGTCAAAGAACCAACTCATCGTGTAGTTGTGACAAGGACCCACTTCCTGACCCAGTCGGCACCATTCTGGGACGATACGGTGTGAGAGAGAGTGGGGGAGAGAGGGTGAGAGAGAGAAAGAGAGAGAGAGAGAGAGAGGGGTAGGATGGAGAAAGAGTAACAAATACAAAACGAGAAAGTTGGCTTCACAATGGCATTCTCAAGCTGAATTAAAGTATTTTTTCTGTGGCACATTCAGACCACTCCCAGTTTATTTCAGGATTAGCAAAAAGGGGTTGAATATAATAGTAATATATTTATACTTAATATCAATGTTCGGCAGTGGGATTTATGAAAATTGAGTGAAGTAAGTTAGGCTAGATTTTTAGCAATGTTTTCAAATATTCATACATTGTAAAACTAGCATTGAAAAAGCTAATTTTATATCCAAATGTATCCTTTTATTTTGTACTTTATACTCTCAAAAAGTAATTTTGAGTACACTTTAGCGACTTTTTACTTTCAAAAATACTGTTTGAGTACTGAGCCTGTACTTTTTACTCTGCTCTGCTCAAGTGATATATGTTGGTACTTTTGCCATCTCTGCTGACAAGGGGCGAGCCCATAACTCAACACGGTATTGTTACCCGTGGCGCTTTGGCGCCTCCTCCTGGGATTTGCGATAGAGGGCGCTACTGCCTGTAAGGCGTTGGGCGCCAGTCCCAGGACAGGAAGCTACGAGTAAGAGCTAATGCTAACCAATAGCACCTGTAGCTTCCTCTATTTATACAGCAGGCTCCGTTGGGTTCAGCCTGCTGGCATTATCCTGGATCCAGAGAGTATCACCTTTGTCTAATCTAATGGTTAATTACTCTACCTCTCAACCATGCGGTTGTGGTTTCTGCCGACAGGCAGGTATTAATGCTAACAACCATCTTTTCATAGCTGCCTGTTCGTGCATGTGCTTCTACATCTATGCAGCTACCGTGATGTGCGACTCAAAACTCCCGTAGTCTCTTCGGCCCGATCGCACCGAGTTGCTTATGTGGTCTGTCTGCATAGAGCTAAATTATTATTCTGAGTCTCCGTTCATACTCACATTATTCTGCCAGTATCTCTGGCGTTTTGTGAGAGTAAAACAACACTCTCCTTGGGCTTAATGCCTACTAGAGTGACGTTTTACTCTCATGTGCACTCCCATGGGCACACTGTAACTGACAATTCTTAAATAGGAATGAAACAATTTCTATAACAACAAGACTTACCCTTCTTGGCATCGTTGCTTTGCGACGGCCTTAACACTGAGGAGTCAACTGTTAATGTTGGAAAGGGTTTTGTTAGGATTTACAACCTTTGCTTTGATTCAAACAATCACATAGTTCAATTCATGACACAGATATTTACACTCCATTAGAGCTGCAACCAATGAATCGATTAATAATAATCAATAAGCGATTATTGACTTAATCGGCAATTATATGATAATCGATTAATTGTTTCCTTGTTTGGTCACTCCTCTGCTTAAATGTGTTGAATATGTTGTTCAACGTTGACAAAATCAACAATGTTTCAGGTTAATAATCACTACAATTTTGTGTGCGGCAGTAGCTCAGTCTGTTAAGAGTGAGTACACTGCGAAGCACACAAATGCCATATTTTTGGCACGTAGAATCGCGGGTTCGCTTCCCCTCCTCGACATCTTTGTCTCTTTGCCCTTCTTCTTCACCCTTTTTCCAGCCAACCCTGAATAAAGCTCGGGGTGGGGCACAAAAAAAGACATTTGTTATGAAAATACAAATGCTCATTTCAAAGACAACAGATAACTGATTAATCGATTAATCATCAGAAAAGATGGACGATTAATCGATTATCAAAATAATCGTTAGTTGCAACTCTACACGCCATACATTTCAGGGTGCGCATGCAAGCACTGAAATTTGTTTGGGGGCGAAACACAGATGTAAGCAGAGGCGTTGTTCAATGATTCCTTTGATCTGTCAGAATGTTTTTTTTTTTTAAATGATTTGTCATTATATTGACTGCTGGCTTTCAGAATCACCAAATGCAGGCTTGAATGTTTGCACACATCTGGAAATGCCTCCAAATATTTTACTAGAAGGGCTGAATGTCTGTCAGATCAAACGAAGGTCTTGACTAGAATCAGATGGCAAGGTGAACAGCGTTCAGTGAGTCAACGACAGTCATCATCGTCCCCATCACCCACACAATGACGGCCATGAGTATGCACCAATGAAAAAAAATTGCATGATTTACAAATAATATTGGAGATGACCTTTGATTGTTCTGTGGGTAATTTCTACTGCGCTAGTTCCTGCCTGTGGGGATTTAATACTACAATCTTGAGTCTGCTTTCTGAGTCTGCTTTCTGTACTGCTTTCGACCGAATCTACAAGACAAAAATGATATGCCATTAAATATGTAACTTGCCGGAGGTGGTCGAGCGGGTAGAGAGCGCGTCCCCCAGACCATAGGTCGAGCAGGGCCGCAGGTTCAAATCCCCTCTCCGGCTTTTCTACAATGTCTCCCCCGTCTCTTCATCCCAGTTTCCGATTTAATCCCGTCACCATCTCTCTCAATAAAAGAATGAAAAAACGGGTCTTGTGCCCAAAAAAATAACTTAAAAAAATAATAATAATAATGTAACTTGCCGGAAATTTGTCTTTTAAAGGAAAATTCCACCAAACATCCATAGTAAAATAGTTTCTTTCCTGATGATAGCCGATAGTCAATACATTAGATATACCTTCTTCCATCCCTCCTATCCAAACAGGGGTCTGTTAATAATGATTTATTATACAGTAAATATATTTACACTACTAGTCAAAGGCCTTTCTCTCATTTCTAGTAGAGGCTTTTCATTAAAGCTTATCTCCACATTCCCACAGCAGCTATCCAGTTTTGTCCGGCTCTGCAGGCAAACAAGGCCCGCTGTCTTCGACTCCCTAAACACCTGCGTGATTCAATAGACAATGGTTTCTTCATTTCTATGTCCTGGTCATTTTCCATAAGTCACGTAGGCACCCTCCACTAGTCCACGTGGATCGACCAACCTCTCCTCATACGTGATTCGACAATATGTATTACCCACAGTCCATTGCTCTATTCTGATTGGCTGAGAGTCTCTCTGTTTCTCTTGTGTGTTCTTGATCGACAGTACAAAACAAGATGACTTCTGTGAAATAAGATTTACTGAGATTTACTGCTTAACATCGGAGTTGCTGTGTGTGCTTGTATTGTCATACTCCCCTTGTCTTGAGAGAAAAGGTTCAAGTTATAGCTGGATTCGTTCCACCAATACTTAACAATAACTTTTACCAACAGGGGTCAAAAGAGAAGAAACTAAATAAATGCAGCATGGGGGCGTGTGGTGGTAGAGTGGTTATAGAGCCCAAGTGTAGTGTTCTCATACCCTCTCTGGCTTTTCTGCATTGTCTTCCCCCGACTGTTCATCCCAGTTTAGGCTTAGGCTTGCGCCTAAAAAATAACTTAAAAATAAAAATAATAATAATAATAATAATATATGGTGCATTTGTGCGCTGCAGTTGCTCAGTATTGAGTGAGTTTTCTTCCTTTGGCAGCTTTGCCGCACGTCCAATGGGGGCATTCTTCGGCCCTTTCCATCGAATCCAGGATAAAAATCTGGGTAGCACTTCATAATACGTGTCCGCATTTGAACATTAGTTATGCATTAGCTAAGCATTAGTAACCATCATTTCAACCTTAGTTAACCCTTAGTTAAGCATTACATCTTAATTATTTCGCATTACTTAATCATTAACTAATGATTTTCAGATCGTAATCTGGTTTACGGTGTGTTGGGTCTGGTCATGCCAGGTCTGAAGCCGTGCTTCGCACGGCTGAATGCTGGTCATGTCAGGTTAACTTGAATGTGTTGGGTCAGGTCATGCCAGGTCAACATGAATGCGTGAGGGCTGGTCTGAAAATCATTAGTTAATGATTAAGTAATGCAAAATAATTAAGATGTAATGCTTAACTAAGGGTTAACTAAGATTGAAATGATGGTTAACTAATGCTTAGCTAATGCGTAACTAATGTTCAAATGCGGACACGTATTATGAAGTGCTACCGAAATCTGAAAATGGGCTGCAAAAAATACATTGGGAACGAAATTGTGCCGTCACTCGTGGAAGCCGGCTGCCACTCGTTTCAGGCGGAGTTGCATGAATACACGTGGAGTTGTTTACATTCCTGCACGTGCACGGTGCGAAAGCCGACATGTCTGGGAATCGCTGCGTTAAAGTCTGCGGAGCATCATCGCGCAAGTTACATTTGTTTTGTTTCCCCAAATGGAACCTTACCGCAATCCGACCAGACGGAAAGCCGTCTTCATGGCTGCTGTTGGACGAGAAGAAACTGACCATCGACTGCATTCCCGGATGGCACGAGGGTGTGTTCGCTGATTATCCTTTTAGGTTCCATGCAAGTTATCAAAAATATTTGTCAAATGAGTGTCTAGTATCTACTAGTAGTATTTCAATGTTGTGTTTCCTTCGCACCGAGTTGGTGCGTCCAAGATGCTTCACAACGCTGTGTGTAGAACCACGTGACCAACGGGGTGCCCGCATTATTATTAGCTTGCACACAGCCGCGCCCGTCGACATGCGAACTGAGAGCGGCTGTTGACATTCGAGGCAGCGCCTACTACGTATAATGAGCTCCTCCAGAACCAATGCGATGCGTTTGGAAGCGGACTCGAACACAAGTCACGTGATCGCTCTATCCTAAGTACCAAAAATGTACATCGAAATTAATCGAATTTCGCTTAGGAAAATAAAAAAGATAGACATGTATTGACTCGGCTAAGATGAGGGAAGAAGTAATTTTCAGTGGTGTTCTCCTTTAAACCACTTACTATTGTCCAGAGATGGCAAAAGTAGCCAAATGTATTACTTGAGTAAGAGTAAAATACATTAGTAAAATAACAACTTCAGTAAGACTACTAAGTACTGATCCAAATATCTACTTGAGTAAAGTAAAGACTACAGGCTGAGAAATGTACTCAAAAGGTATTTTGAAAGTAAAAAGTACAGGCTCTAAAATGTACTCAAAATTATTTTCAAAGTATAAAGTGCAAAGTACTAACAATAAAATTGTATGTAAATTTCATTTTTTTAAATGTTATTGTTTGAACAAATTACTAACAATCTAGATTAATTTAACTTATATCTCGGGACTGAATGAAAACCACTTATTCACTTAATAACTGGGACTGTACTCGGTACATCAGCGCCCCCTACTGACTCATATTATACGTTATCCTACCCTGTCGGTGTGCAAAAAAAGAGAAAAAGTAACGAGCCTGTTTCGATAAAAGTAAGGAGTAGAAGTACAGATATTTTTTGCTAAAATGTACTCAGTACAAGTAAAAAGCAATCACAGAAAAAAAGTACTTCTAAAAGTACAGATAATTGAACATTTTACTTAAGTACAGTACTTAAGTATTTGTACTTCGTTACTTGCCATCTCTGCTATTGTCCACACAAGTCTGGACACACTCGTGTTCCGCGTTAAAGCGGTTGGCATTGCCGCCACAACCGCCGTACCAGAAGGGAGCGCATGCATCAATGGCGGGGTCATAGAACCAGCGCTGGACAGACTGAGTGGCACATAGAGCACCAGAGTCTGAGCCCAGGTCACAGAGCACTGAAAGCACAACACGGGTTAGCCGAGGCAGACAGACCACAGTGAAGCTTGCCATGCGTCTTCATTGCCATGCATCTTATTGTTGCTTGTTGATAGGGGTGTAACCAGTGCTTTGAACCGATATTTTTTCCCAAGCGGTTTGTTCCGAACAGAAAGAGAATTATAACGTTTGCGGTTTTGTGTTCCACATAGACTGTATATAAGTAGACACAGCATGCGTGACGTCATCCTACAAACATCCTAAACAGGCTGCTAAGATTGGAATATTTGTATTGGAAACTACCATAGGGTGCGATTTCCGGAGACGAGGCTCCCCCCATACCAACCCGGAAGTAGGCACGGACATCAAAACAAACGCGGTGTCCATTTTTACATACCGTCTATGGTGTTCCACGAATAAATTGACGTTCCTGAACCGGTTAGAACAAAAAAATATTGTTCCCGGAACGGACTCGCTGGTAGCGCTCTACAACCAAGGTCTCGTGTCGGGGCGAACCCACAACAACACGCTGCAGAGAGTCCCGCAACGATGACGACGAATCACTACTGCATCGTAGATTTTATAAATACTCTTGTTTTATTTTTGAAGTTATCCCAAAGTGCACTCCTTTGAGGAACGAAATAAAACTGGTGTTAACCGGTTACCATTATTTTTAATTAAGTGTTCCTGTTCCGGAACATAAAAAATAGTAACGTTTCCGGTTTCGTTTCTGTTCCCTGGAAAATACTAAAAGTTCCCGGTTTTTGTTTTCGTTCCTTGAACCGGTTCAAAGTCCTGGGTGTAACGAGTGTTAAATGGCCACGACATCTATGCCGCATCCCTCCTCCCCCTTCTCCACCCTTTTCCATCCAATCCTGAATAAAGCTCAGAATGGGGCGCAAAAAAAGTGATTTGTTCCGAAAATACAAATGTACCGATTTCAAAGAAAAAAATGGATTAATCGTCAGAAAAGATGGCTGATTAATCGATTATCATAATAATCATTAGTTGCAGCTCTGATACACAGGGATTGAACCGACAGTGATAGGCTGCACAGCCTATTTCCGTAGGCAATCGACTGCTTAATTACTGTCTCTGGCCGCACATTAGCTTAGGTAAGGGTGCCTACTCCCACCCACCCCCTATTTCTCCCGTTGCATTCTGGGAACTCTCCCTGCCGATTGGTTTCTACCATAGACTGTATATAAAAATGGACGCCGCATTCGTTTTGATGTCCGTGCCTACTTCCGGGCTGGTATAGGCCTCAGTCTGGCGGAGCCTAGTCTCAGAAAACCTAAGCCTATGGGAATTCCAATACAAATATTCCAATTTTAGCAGCCTGTTTTAACCTATTTAAAGATCGTTCCTAATTGATTTTTTAATGTATATTGCCGGGATAATTATCGGTTAATTGTGTGAGGGGGTCCATAATTTCAAAAACGCATCAGATTTGGCGTTAATATTTTTTTCAGCTCCCATAGGATCCCATTCATTCTGACTCGTTGCCACCCCTAGCGGACAGTGCCACCGGAAGAAGTCGCATGTGGGGTGTCTCTCTCTCTCATATACTGTATAGCTCTCTCTATCTCTCCTTGTCCCGGATATACGTGTACTTTCAACAATGCCAGCACGGAGTCGGCGGCACAACCCAAGTTCGTTCATAGCAATGGGATGACGTCATGCACGCTGCGTCTACTTTATATACAGTCTATGGATGACGTCATGCACGCTGCGTCTACTTTATATACAGTCTATGGATGACGTCATGCACGCTGCATCTACTTCATATACAGTCTATGGTTTTTACGCTACTTGTGTTGTGTGTAATGTTTATGCCACAGCTCCCCCTTGTGTCATTTTATACCCATTACAGAGGGGCTGGGACTAATCGAACATAGGGAGCAGGCCATTTAAACCGTGACTCCAGGGAGAACTCTAGTGAGCGCAAAATTGCGCTAACAATGGGACACAGCCCGTGTCTCCACGGCATGGTCCGGACCACCAGCCCCCTCCGCCGCCCGTTAGGGTTACCCCTAACCCCTAACCCTAACCCCACTGTGACTGAACGACTGTAATTCTGATGGAGAAAGCAAAGCCAATTAGATAATTTTTTAAAAAAATGCCATATGTCTCACCGTTAGTTGTTCGGATTTTGAAAAAAAAAAAAGTGGTGTATAAAATCTAAACATTACATACGTTTTGACCACGATCCCCTCATAGATATTTTAGAATTGGATTCATCGTACCATAAATATCATGAATATGACTTTATTGGTATTTACCTCATGATTTTGTAAATTAATACAAGAATACTAGACTGTACAGTAATTCAATTTACATTAATTTAATTTTGTGTTCCCTCTTTGCAAGAAATGTTTATAACCTTTAACAAATTAAGTACATTCTTTATTGACTATAGACGAGTTCGGGAGGTACTTCCGGTGTCGGAACGTCACTTCCGGTGTCATTTTCTTGCCGTGTATTTGGCTTATTTTTTTAAACAGGGTTATTTAAAACGGATGGTGGTAACTTTCAGTGTGCTATTCCACACCCAAATGCTCTTGTGCGGATCTGTGACCCACAAATGCATGATTTAATAATCAGTGCAACTCTCAATTCCTTTTGGAATTACTATAAGAAACAGCCAGCCTATTGGTCCAGAAGAACATGTGACCACTCAGTGAGTAACTTTGTTGGATTTTGACTGTATTTCATCAATATTTATACAACAAGGTTAACAAAACAAGGAGAGTGATGTGTAACTGGTCACAGAGCGACATCTATTGGTCGGATTTTGAACTGGCGTGCGTTTCGTGTGTTTTGTGTGCTCGGACCTCGGTCTAGTACCAGTGTTGACTTAGGCAACAATAAGGCACCGGAAGTGACCTTAAGAATGGCGGACAAAATGACTCCCACCAGTGTTTCGCGGGTTAACTTGTCTATTGACGAGTCCACCTTGTTTTTGCCTTTGTTTCAGACGTCTCTACTCACCGTCTCTAC
>OMKY01046968.1:0-10263 GCA_900302395.1 Bregmaceros cantori | reverse complement strand
CTCTCTCTCTCTCTCTCTCTCTCTCTCCTGCCTCGAGCCTCCCATGACTGTACATCTCTCCCTCTCTATCCCTCTCCCTCCAGCCTCCCAATGCTCTCTCTCTCCCTCCAGCCTACAATTATGCTCTCTCTCTTTCTCTCTCTCTCCCTCTCTCTTTGCTGAGCAGAGATAATGTTTGCTTGCTGTGCACCTGTATCCCTGTATGAGACCTAGCCCCTCCCCAGGGGGGACGTTGCATTATGGCAACTCCCTAAAAAGGAGGTGGGGGTTGGAAGATTACACAGCATGGGAGAGGTCTTCTACTTCCAAACACAACAAGGAGGAGAGAGATAGGTCGAGGGAGGAAAGGGAGAGAAAGAGGGAGAGCGCAGAGAGAGAAAGAGAGACAGCGAGAAAGACATGATGGAGCATGGATTGAGCGAATGCAAGCCAGCAATATGGATGAACATTGATTAGACTCACAGTTATCCCTAGATAATCCAGATAAACATTTTTACATCGATGCTCAGACACACACACACATACATTAACGTTGATGCTAAGATCCAGGGCTTTGAACCAATATTTTTTCCCAATCGGTTCGTTCCAAACAGAAACAGAATTATAACATTTCTGGTTATGAGTTCCACCAATAAATTGCCGTTCTCAAACCGGTTAGAACAGAAAAATATTGTTCCCGAAACGGTTAATTTTGTTTCTGTCAGCTTTTTAATGCTATATCATATATGTCTGGCTGAACCCACAACGACTTGCTTCAGAGACTCACCGCTGCCCGCTGGTAGCGCACTATAGCAGAGGTCTCGTTGCGTGTCGGGGCGAGCCCAAAACAACAGCATGCTGCAGAGAGTTCCGCGACGATTCATACTTCACTGCTGCATCATAGATTGTAGAAATACTCTTTAAGTGATAACGTTTACGGTTTCGTTTCTGTTCCCTGGAAAATACAAAAAAGATCCCGGTTTTCGTTTTCGTTCATTGAACCGGTTCAAAGCCCTGCTAAGATCTACAGGCGTATTCAAACCAGCGTGTTTAGCCCGGGTCTGTCTCGGTTTAACCGAGATGGAACTTGTTTCCCAGTTGTCCCGGTAACGCATTCGTGTCCGACCACGCACTAAGTCATTGGAGACAACGATGCTCAGCCATGATATCGAGATCTGACTCGGGTCAGCGTAATCTGAAACGGACGGCGCTAGGGCCTGTATCGCACAAACAAACAGCAACTCTTTTTCGACAAATTGGCAAACGCCGCAAGTTGCGCTTGACGCTACCCTATTCCTCACAGTGACCGCCGAGTTTAGATCAAAGAAAGCACCACCCGTAATATTTACGTATATAGAGCATATACCACGTATTTATGTATATAGAGCATATACCACCATGGAAGGTTGTATATGCTCATCTCATCTATTCCGTAGTCGGACTGACTGTTGGGGCACTACTGAAGACTTGGCAAACAGCTGTCTCTATCTCTCTTTTGAAAATACAACTTGAAGTTACACACTCGGTGTGGTCACTTCTGTTTCTGGACCAATGGGATGGTTGCATTCACTGGTAAATCCGTAAAAAAAAAATAGTAAAAGGAATGCGTTGCGCAGATTATTGTGAGGCATAGATCCACACTAGAACATTTGGGTGTCGAATAGCACAGCACCACCTCCATTTTTAGTAACACAATAGGTGTGGTGTGCTGTCCAATTAAATAGACAAGCTAAAAACATAAGTCAGATCACAGCAACGTAACAACACCAGAAGTCATATTCAGCCTAAAATTCTTACCGGAACTACCCGTAGGACTCTTCTATAAATGTCAAATGAAAAAGGGCTTTTGTTTCCCGCACATTTACATGCTCCTACTTTTCCCCTTTTTCAGTTATTCTGCTATTCTGACAAACCAACGTGACCGAAAACATAACCTGCTTGGCACAGGTAACAAGCCATTGAAACATATGAAGATCTACTAACCACAGTCAAAAAACGATAACTAAAATGGTAGGGACATGTCACAAGATCCCAAGCAAAAACAATCCTTCAAGGCACAGTGTCAGGTGGAAGGAGGAGAGGAAGACAGAGAAAGTGATGGGAAGATAATGTCCAATGTACCACTGATATAATTTGAGAGTGAGTGCAGGCAAGATGGATATTTATGGCTGAAATCAGAAACATATTTTAAACACATTTTATTATTAATTTTAAAGTCATTTTTGACGCGAGTGCTATATTCCATTTTATTGGATCAGCTTAATGAAAGTGGGACAAAAGAGACAGGGGGAGGACGTTGCAGAAATGTTGGCGAGGCGGAAATTTCGTGCCGCTGCCGTGTGTGTGAACTAAGTCACAGGGACCATACATGTGCTGGATGCGAGTGACTTTCGGACTGGGCCACATGGCAGCAATCTTGAATTTTTGGTAGTGTTTTTCTTTAATTTGACTTACTGCATGTTAATGCACATACATACGCACACTGAAGCAGTATATCTCCCTTTCTCTCCCTCTTTGTCTCCTTCTCTCTCTCCCTCTCTCCCTCCCCCAGCTCTTTCTCTCTCCCTCCCTCTCTATGTCTCTCTCCCTCTCTCACTTTCTCTCTCCCCCTCTCTCTCTCCCTCTCGCTCTATCTCTCTCCTCCTTCATCTCTCAGTCACCCCCTCTCTCTCCCTCTCTCTCTCTTTCTCCCTCTTCCTCTCTCTCTATACATACCTCTCCCTCCCTCTCTCTCTTCCTCTCCCTCTCACTCTATACCTCTCTCTCCCTCCCTCACCAACTCTCCCTCTCTCTCTCTCCCCCTCTCCCTCTCTCCCTCTGCAGCTTGAGTGGCCCCTATAGAGACCTCCCAGTGGTGGGTGCAGATGGCAGGAGGTAACCGTGGTTACCAGAAAAGACACATTCTCCATCCCTGACCTCCGCACATTATATGGCTGCACTTAGTAGATGTGTCGCAGGCTGAATGCCATGCCATATATACTGTGCATGTGTGCATATTAGACCCCATTGCTTTATTTTTCTCTAATCCATGGCTCTTCCCCAGGGGCGGATCTAGGCATTTCTGGGCCCTAGGCAAGATATAATAGCATATAACATGAGGCCCTCATTCTTGAAACACACACATAAAGCAATATCCTTGTTTTAAATTTATAAAATAATTTAAAATAATGGGATGAAATGGAATAATTGCAATAAACCAATAGTGTAGTGCCACTAAAATGCTCTCAATACAATGGTCTTGACTTTCACATTAAAAGGTACTTTTAAATTTACAGCAAAATTATGTGTTCAGATTGTTCAGATCAAACCAGGGAGAGAGAGACAGAGAGAGCTTGCCAAGAGGGGAGGGGGCGGACAAAGAGACAGAGAGAGACAGACAGACTGAGACAGAGGGAGAGAGGGAGACAAAGAGAGAGACAGAGAGAGAGAGAGACAGAAAGAGAGAGACGAGAGAAAGAGTGAGAAGAAGAAACAGAGAGGAAGAGAGATACAGACAAATATGTTTTGTTACTTCACATAGTCAATGATTAATCTCAGATTAATATTTGAATCAGGAAAATTTTTGTTTAACCAATAATGGGGTGGGGACAATGGAAATTGAGACTGGCATTGGGATCAACACATATTAAACATGTTTGAGGAGGAGGATGGACCAAGCAATGTAACAATTAATCACCATTGATTAATTGATTATCAAATTATTTGATAGATTGTAATTGATTGATCGTTTTCAGGTGTAATTTGAATATTATCAAATATATAATGTGTTTTGCGAGCTATGGAGATGTTTTTTAAATGTTTTTTTAGGTAAGGTCGGGCAATTTCTCAAGTTTTTATTTCAGGCAATCAGCACCTCCTTAAGGCGGACCTTATTCCACTCAAGCTGTGGGCCTCCATGCCACTTGTCACATCTACTGTGCTGTGATAACTTTGATTGACACTTTTCTACACTTTTTTCAAGCCTGCTTAATCCAGACCAAATGATCATTCTAGTCGCGTGCGACGCATGAAAGATTCATTCGTCCTGGCTTGCCAGGACTCAGTGGTTCCCAGGCGGGTCTCTCACCCCTTGGTGGCCGGAGACGAGAGGTAGGGGGAGGCTCGGACGGCATGGTAGTGTTTCTTTGTGGATAGATCCAGGACTCCATCTAGAGAACAGAAACAGAGCTTCTTATTAGCACCGTGGAAATCATACAACTGGTTTCGTTCCTTTTATTACAAAAAACTTGAATCTAATTATTTCATACAAACTGAAACAACTCGTAGTATAACTAATAAAATAAAAATAAACTTCAACTGGAATTAACAGACCTTATGGATGGTTTAAAAAATGAATGGAACTAATGCGCCTGAGAGGCTGACATGATTGCTTAATATGCTTTGTAAGTGTTACTGAAATGTAACTCGTAGAGTCACACCTCCATTATCCTGACTGGCTACAAGCTGTGACATCATCGGACTCCCATCGGCTATAAATTAGTGATACTTCCTGACATTGGCTGTGCTCGAAAGAGTTCCCTATCCCCTACCACCCATATATCCCCATATAGTGCACTCACTTATACTGCACTCAACAGCAATGGCCGAGATTTTGGACACTACATGTAGAGTCAGCGCCGTTAGAATTATTATAAAAATATAATTATAAAAAATATAATTATAAAGTCATTTTTGAAGATATCTCGCAATTCATTGTGGTTATATTGCTCCGTCTAGGGTACATCGATGCTCACTACTTTTTGTGGTGCATTGTGGGATACTTTCAGTGCACGATATAGGGCACATGGAGAATTTGGACACCCCTACAACATAGTGCACTATATAGGGGATAGGGAGCCATTTCGGACACAGCCAATGCGTGTTCGGCTTGTTCCTGATTTAGCTCATAGCTTAGCTTAGCTAGCTGATACCCGACTAATGTCCAGTATAGCTACTGGTCATTTCCTCTACGTGGACACCTTATCTGAGCTGCCATTACAGTAGGCATATTAAAAAGCACAGCGCGCTGGTATCAAAACGCATCATAAATCTTTTAATCAGCAGTCCAAAAAAGATAGTGTGCATGGTGGATTGAGCGACGAACACAGCCAGTGACCACACGCTGTCCACAGTCTATTCCCGGTGACCGCACACCTCTCCAGCTCCATTACAGAAGTGTCGTGACCCGGACGCTACGCACCGCGCACCATGCCCGGAATCAGCGAAGCCGTGTAAAGTGAGACCCCATTCAGAGATACCCATTCCAAGGCTGCTTCATATAATCATTCCAAAGGAACTAATCATTCTAAAGCAGAGGACGTTCGTGTCGTATGAAAAAAATTAAAAGAAAAGAAAAACGTGACAACACAAGTCATCTCGCCTCCCCTTTCCTTTTCATTTGTTAGAAATTATTCGAATGAAGCTTGTTCTATAGACTAATGCAAATGTAAACCCTTCTCAAACCTGGCAGTAAGCAAGTCAGGTGGTTTCACCTAATGTGGGCCATTTTTTGCAACTTCCTAATGTGGGATAGTCATGTGTAGTCTAGAACAGTTAAACTTAAAGTTAGACACATTACCATAGTTTGCTTTTACCATAGTTTCACTGGCATTCATTAGTTTAGGGAGGAGCCAGATCCACTGGAGCTTAGGTGACCCACATTAGGCAGTGGCCCACATTAGGGAAGTCCACCCCATATGTAGATTGAGCCTTACGCAGAGATGGGTAGTAACGCATTACATTTACGCCGTTACAATTTTTTGTGTACTTTTTTACTTTTGGAGTACATTTTTCAAAAGTTACTTTCTCCTTTTACTCGACTAAATTTGAGGAGAAAAATCAACTTTTTACTGAGATGTCATCATGTCAGTAAAAAGTACTCTTTACATCAACTTGGCCTTTAGCGACACCGGTTGGGAACTGTTGGCACATATCTTGATGTCATATCTCTCTCTCCCTCTCGGGCTCTCTCTCTCCCTCTATGTTGGGCGCTCTCTCTCTCTCTTGGTATCTCTCTCCCTCTCGGTCTCTGTCTCTCTCTCGGACTCTCTCTCGCGATCATTTTTTTCATAAATTTTTTAATTCATTTTTTTTAAACTTAAAGTTACTCAGTACTTTCACTACTTAAGTAACTTTTTGGTGGAGTACTTTTTTACTTTTACTTGAGTAACTATTTGGATGATTACCTTTTGCTTTTACTTGAGTAATATTTTGTTGAGGTAACAATACTTTTACTTAAGTATTTTTCATGGCTACTCTGCCCATATCTGGCCTTACATAACGAGCAACACACTGTCCAAAGGTAAGATTGGAGCATATACTTGATATTGCTTCCAATCACGTTCTTTGACTTTGTGTTGCTCGTTGCTTGCTTTGATGGTTGCTGGTCAAATATAATATGGTGGTATTCGGAACGTCTTGATTGTGTTGTTGGCTGTTGGGCTGCAGCTACCACATATATTAGCACTGGATTATCCTAAATTCCTATCCTAATTATCCAAATTATTTCTATTTGAGTCAAGTAAATCGTAAAAAAAGTAAAAAAATATTTCATTCATTTGAGTACGCGTCAATGTGTAATTTTGATGTCAATTTTGTCTTTGTATCATGACAATTATATAAACATGTATTGAGAGTACTTCACACAGTACGAATAGGGAGATGTATATGCAGCGCTGAGTATGTATGTGTGTATATGCAGACATATGTATCTATGAAGGTATGAGTATGTAGATAGTATGTAGATTCATGTATATAGCTATAATATAGGCATTGTTGACAACAATGCAGAATATTTTTGCTATTGTACAGTTTAGGGGTGAGATATCATTAGTTTTATTTATTTATGTTTTTACATTTTTTTCATCCTTCTTCCTATTCATGAAAATAAAAAAATAACAGCCATTTATGTTTATTCATTCAATAACATACACAGTGTTATTCTTCTTAATGAGCACATCTGCCAACAATCCTCAGATATGCAAGCGGTGGACCCTGAACGGCGAGGTACGCTCCTGCAAAGTGGGGATAAATTCCCTGGGCGGATCCAAACACACGCACCCCAGGAACTCACACAACAGCAGCGCCGTCCCGAACGAAACAATACACTGATCTACTAGTCCGCATGCGACCACGGCAGTTCCACGAGAAATAGCCACCTCGCCCACGACCTCACTCCCGGGCGCCGTCCATCGCCGTGCCAGCCGTGCCCTACAATGAACCTAAGTCGCAATGGCCAACACCGCGGGCACCCTCCAATGCTAGTCGCTCACCATGTTTGCAATCCTCCACGCACCAGCAAACAGAGAATGTCCCCCATCATCCACCACAAATGCAAAGGACCTCAAAAAACAGACACAAAATCCCTTGAGTAAAAAAAAAAGAGTGGTTATAGAGCGCGCCTCCCAGCAGTGCCACGGTTCTCATCCCATCTCTGGCTTTTCTGCAATGTCTCCCCCCGTCTCTTCATCCCAGTTTCCGAACAAATTCGATCGCTATCTCTCTCAAATAAAGAACGAAAAACAGTGCTCGTGCCCAAAAACTAACTTGGAAAAAAATGAAATTATATATATATATGTGTATGTATGTACATATGTATATATTTATGTATATATATATATTTAAACATTTTTACTAAAAAATTAAAATTGAGTACTCAAGTACCTCGATTAATTGTTTCAGATTTTCACACACAAACACACACACACAGACAAATGTATATTTCATAGAATGAACAGTTTGATGTTTTGCAATGAAAGCATCAATCAGATTAGAACATTCCCTCAAATCTGTTACTAAAAAGCAACCACATTTAGAAACACAAACACACACACTTAAACTCTCATCCTTAGCATTGTGAGCTGGTGTAATCTCCGGAGTAGCTAAGCTTACCAGATACTAACAGATAAACACAGAAGGAGTGTCTCGGAGCACGCGCAAACACACACACACAGACACAGCGTGTGTGGGTGTGTCGTTGTGTGTGTAATCCTGGTCAGAGCTATTGGTTGTTTTAATCACTGAAGGTCAAACCAAAATTGTGACATCCGGACTATACTGGTCAAATCCATGGCTGCAATACAGGGTGGCCAAAATCTATTCGCAGCGAACCCACAGCTCACTGTGGCGTGTGCTTTGTAACGCTCTGCCTATCTGACCGAACGACTTAATGATTATTTTGATCATCGATTAATGATTCATTTTTACTGATGATTAATCGATTAATCCGTTAAATTTTTCAATTCAAATTGGATTGATTTTTTGTTTAATGTTTTAACAGCGGTAAGATGGGGGGCATGCGGGAAATACGTCGATGGTGGGATTCGAACCGACTCACCGCGCCATTAAGGCATATGCGTGCTTTCCAGTGCACTGCCTAACCGACTGAGCTACTGGGCAGCACCAAATTGGATTGATTATTAACATGAATTATTATTATATTAAAAGATTGCAATATTTTATTTATATTATTTACAAACTTTTTCCATTTCACGATCTCCACTCATTTCTAACATTTACCACTTTTTTTAGTATTTTAGTTTTTAGTCTTTACATTTTTATAGTATGCAAGAGCCTACTCTGCTGTGCTAAATTCTAACATATTGGGTTTTCACCCAAGCTTACGTGTTGTCTTTATTGTATTAGGCCCATGACACTGGGAATGGAGACTAGCATTGGGAACAACAAATATTAAACACCTTTGAGTGGAAGATGGGCCAAACAAGGAAACGATGAATCACTGCTGATTCATTGATTATCAATTAGTTGCAGATCATTTCAATAATCGATTTTCAACGATTAATCCGTTACAGCTCTAGTTAACGTTAAATGTTTGGTTTTGTTTTTAACAATCATCGCACTGAAACATTATTATTATGATTATTTTTTTGGCCGCAAGCGCCGTTTTTCATTCTTTATTGAGAGAGATAGCGACAGGATTAATCGGAAACCGGGATGAATAGTTGGGGATTCGAACCTGCGCCGCTGCTCGACCTGTGGTCGGGGGACGCGCTCTCTAACCACTCAGCCACCGCGCACCCCTCACTGAAATATTTTTGAAACTTTATCGTCTGTTTGTATAAAGATAGTCTTCTCAACTAGTGTACAATAAAATCTTAGAGCTAAAGTAGAAACTGAAATTGAAACTGATACAAAGCGAAGCGATCATAGTGGACCAATCCTGATCGGCCCCGATACAAAGAAAAACTATGATCAGTGCCCAATCACCGCTGGGATTAGGACAATCCAGACAATCCTATCAGGACATACTGCTAGTCGTCTTATGCACATGCACACCACAACAAAACGGTGCACCCGCAATGTAATGCACTATGTAGTGCAAAGCTGAACGATTTTCGGTTTGAGACCGAAAACCAAAAATAAAAAGGAGGCGATGTGTCCTACAGAAACGAACTGTGGTTACTGAACTAAGAGGGTTTAGGTGTCCGTAACATTGGCAAATATTCACAAATCACATTAACAATGTGCCGATTTCTTAACTACATGAAAAACAGTATTGATAACTTTAATTAAAACCCACGGACAGGTTGACATTGTATGAATTCATGACTGGAAACATTGAACTACTCTGAACTGATCCAAAGTTGTGAGCAGTAAAACTGCCATCATTCGCAGGAAAAATCTCTTCCTTCACCTCTCAACTACTCATAGCCCTGTATTCCAATTCACCTAACAAAGTTAACTGTTTTCATAATATTAATGTTGAAGCCTCAAATATTTAGTGTTTTTTCCTATGTTTTGACAAACACTTAGATAGATGGTAATAATTAAAAGTGTTTATTAGTGTTGAGCATTCGATATTGTTGAGTGTGTGGTCAAGGTGGATTTAATGGTTAATGCATAGTGCCGTTTGGAAAATTTGATTTTTGGAACAGAAACTGAGCTTTCAATTTTCTGTAAAAATCGTTCAGTCCTAATGTAGTGAGTGTATTAATTACTGAGTGATTTTGGATATGGCCTATGATTCCTTAATGAGTTTCTGTTTCTCACCTTGCTGACAGGGCGTGGGCTCGTCCGCGGGCTTGCGTACGGTGAGGTCGAGCGGGGCATCTTGGTCGGCCATCAGCAGCTTGCTGAGTACCGGGTTCTGTGCAGAGGCGGCGGCCGTGCTAGTGCAGTTAGCGCCGGCCGCGGCGCCGTTCGAGGTAATAGCCATGGCGTTGGCGGTGGCTGGCGAGCTAGCGTTGTTGTTGACCGAATCCATGCTGGAGCTGTTGACCGTAGCGGCAGCATCGACGGCCGCGGTGGCGGCGGTGGAGGGCGTGGCTACACCGCCGTTCACACCCG
>OMKY01046961.1:2925-16543 GCA_900302395.1 Bregmaceros cantori | reverse complement strand
TATATGGCAGGTGGATAGTGCCATGGAACAGATCACAAACACAACAAACGTGTGTAGCCCGTGTGACAGCCGCCTGCCATAACACACACACACACACACACTTTCATAAAAAGAACGAGTATGGCATGTAGCATTCTGTCATACCTAAGCATAAGACCAAAGATCACAAGAGAGAAGTATTTTGAAATTGTAACAAAATATTTTCGATAAAAGAAAATCTATTTCATGAACATCAGCAGGTGCGGTTAACTAACCTCCCATTATTATTGAGGAACCATGTTCAATATTCAATTATAGAGCAATACTGAAGATAGCAGTTTCATGTCCTATTGTTTTGAGATTAGAATTAGAGTTCATCTATCCTGTAGTCTGTCTGACCGTTGGGGCGCCACTGAAGACTTCACAATCAGCTCTCTCAATCTCTCTGTCCTCGGCCACTTGCATGTCACCTTCCCATGGCTTTCACAGTCTTCCTCTCTCCCTTCCGCCTTCCACTGTGTCTTGAAGGATTGTTTTTGAGAGTCCTCGGGATCTTGTGAAATGTCCATAGGATTTTCGTTTTTTGTCTTCATACTGGCTTGCTTTATTCTGACCTACATGACGTTTAATAACAGTCTGTTTGTTTGCTGATTCTACATTGTAATAGCCGACTGCTAGGGTTATTTCAAATTGAGAATGATTTCCAACCCCTAAGGTCAAATAGATTCATACCTAGAGCTCATGGATGTTTGGTTTATGAGTTCTCTTAGTCTTTTAACGATACTAACGATCATCGGGTGGCTCTCATTCCATGCATCGCTTGCGGTTCATGGTCATTGGTCTGGATTAAGCAGGGTCAAGAAATGGAAGGATCCAAATCGAGTTATCAAATCACAGCGTGACAAGGGGCGGGAGTAGTCTAATCAAGGCGCTTATCAAACTCCGCCCACGTCTCATGTCGCACAAAGCTCCGGCATCACGGGGCTCTGATTGGAATGACATCGATTGGGTCTCTGATTGGTCCAGACCCAACAACCATGGACAGCAAGCAATGCGTGAATGATTTGTTGATTCTGGCTTGCCAGGCTACTTCTTAGGCCCATCACACAGAATTGTTCCCTCTAAGATGCTTTCTTGTCGATGAACAATATCAAAGAAAGTATTATTACATGTTCAAAATGTTATTTCCATACTCAGTTCTTCAAGTACTTGCTCTGCATCCAAACACGGTGCATCACAACTTTCCTCGCTCGATTCACTTGAAGACGACTGTCTTCCAAGTTCTGCAGCTCCACCAGGCCAGCGTTGGTGAACAACCTGTGAACTTCGTCTGTGAAAACAGCGACATGACAATACAATGTGAGACACATTCCACAGGACGCACAAGTCCTTTTCTAAACGTCATTTGCCAACAATGACAAATACCTTTTGTGAAGAAGTACACACAGGTGCCATCGCCACGAGCGTAGAAGTTATCTCCCAAACATTGGCCTGCACACAGAGAGAACATGGCAAGATATGACATCACGTGTCAAGCAACATTGCAGTTTGTTTTTGAGGATTAATCAAGTGTCAGAGAGGGGCCGAGTAGTGTTGCAGAACAACAATAGAAAAAGCAGTTGTAATCAACTTTGAACCAATATTTCTTCCAAATCGGTTCGTTCCGAGCAGAAACGGAATTATTACAATTCCGGTTACGAGTTCCACCAATAAATTAACGTTTCCGAACCGGTTAGAACCAAAAAATATTGTTCCCGGAACGGTTAATTTTGCTCCTGTCAGCTGAAACACAGGTTTTGCCAGGTGGGGAGGGCGCATGGCGGCAGAACGCTCAGGTTTCATACACTTATATATGGGTGGAAAACGCCCTCGTTATTGCTTGCGTTACGCGCAAATAGGCGTCCATCCGCCTTTAGCATGCGAACGCTGTACACCTTCATAGGAGTCACTGAATATACAGACCGCTCTGTGCTTCAAAGAGAGGAAAGAAATAAACCGGTATTAACCGGTTACCATTATTTAAAAAAAAGTGTTCCTGTTCCAGAACATAAAAAATAATAACGTTTCCGGTTTCGTTTCTGTTCCTTGGAAAATACAAAAAGTTCCCGGTTTTCGTTTTCGTTCCTTGAACCGGTTCAAAGCCCTGGTTGTAATACAATACAATTGACAGATCAAAGTAGTATTTCAAGATTAATAAAATAAATACAGATTTAGTCATTCAAACTTGCTAATTCCTAACAAGGACAAAACTGTTAAAAGAACAACACAAAATATTCGAATATTGGATATTAAACCCATTGTCAGCATCCAAAAAACATAACCAATCACGCTTTTTTTCCCCTGACATAAGTTTTTACATCTTTGTTGATAGGATTATTCGGAAACAGTGTTGAAGAGATCGAGGGTAGACCTTACAGGAAAGCCCGCGAGGGGAGTAGAACTTGTGTCTTAACCCATCCTTAGTATGAAGCTACACCATCTCAATGACACACAATAACCAACCTTTTTTAAAACGCCGTTGAGAGAGGTCGTATCTGCCGTAGTCACGGAAGAGGAACACCCCTCCAGGTTTGAGGTAGCCGCTCAGTCTGTTCACAGTGTCCTGGACCCTGGGCAGAGAGACGGGAGGGAGTTGATCCACTCAGCCACTCTATCAACTATGGTGATTAACGTATCATGCGTTTCACCAAAGATGCTCCATGATTCCTGACCTGCTGATAATAATGGAGTACATTATTTGTCTAGAAAATAAAACGTTTGGATAATTCAAAAAAAATCGAACAAGGACAAAAAGGTTTTTGCAAACAGGTCTGAGAAGGGTTAACACTTTTACAAATAACTTGGAAAAGATGTGCTATTAACTCCAGCTCTTAAACTCATGATATAGTCTGAAATGAAGCTGAATTATATGACAAAAACAAGCAATACATTCAATTATTTAGTTAATTGATAATAAGGAGTTAATTTTGTACAGCTTAAAAATCACAATGTATTGCATGCATCCCCGAAGTTCATTTATTAAGTAATTATTTAGTAATTCAGACATAGCCCCTTCCAAGATGCTGATGCTTACCATCATCATCATCATTATCTGTGATCCAACGATGGAACATGGACTAACAACTTCCCTCATCTTATAAAAGTCACAATACAACATCACGGCATTCAGTGTGACTTTAACAGTCAATCCCATTTTCCATCTTTTTCGTAATTCTTTCCCAATTCAGCGGGAAGAATTTTGTTAGGATCATAGTTTTGAGGAACAGTAGACACACCTTTTAAGATTCCTGGAGTTTTGCTAAAACAGAATTGGAATGTTCCCTCCAAGTCGTATTGAGGTCAAAGGACACAGGTAAGGATTGTTGAGAAGAAGAGAAGAACATTTGTTATATTAGTATTAAAATATTGGTGACCCCACCCTGAAATACTTTCCCAGCAGCAATATCAATGCCAGAACTAGGGGTATGTAGTCCTTGCCGACTGCTAAAGGGTTATCCCTTTCCGAAGGAAGTGGGACATCAAAAGATTTCAGGCTTCATATGGAATTAATTTTACATGCTTCATCTTAAAACCAAAATATTGTGGGGGAAAAAAAGCTAAAGAAATTTGAGGCAACTCCAGCCACCCTGTCAGAAGTTATGAATCAAACAAAGATTTGGCCATCTTGAATTCAGCCCTCTTGTAAGTGCTGACCTTCAAAATCTCATAAGTTCGTGAACCTACGCTAGATCACCTGAAACTGGGACAAATTCATCCATTCGTTCTTTCAAAAGTTATCGAGTTAACTCAAAGGATCTTCGCAAAACCATTACATCCCCTACGCCCCGCGCTTTGGGGATATATTTCCTACATGCAAGTCAAAAGAGAGAAGAGAAAGTGGGCTGAATTGGACCTACTTGGTCGGGTGGATAGCGGACAGGACAAAGACAGCCATGACCACATCCAGACTGCACAGTGGGATGGGTAGATCTGTGTCAGGATCACAGAGGTCATGCTTGAAGGCATGGCACACCGAGTCATCATAGTCTGGATGCCTCTGAAAAGAGTTTACATTACACACAATGATGAATGTAACATCAATATTGCTCAACTCAATTCCTTTTGTTGAATTGGGTCAACACTAGGGCTGCACACTTTTGATACAAAATAAAAAAAAATGTTTTTTCCACCATTGTGATATATTGCAATTTCATAGATGTGGCTTTTGTTATGTTCATGAGGGAGTGAGGGGCTACAATATGATAGTTTCACTGCACTTTATTAGCAAAACGAGCATGTTTCATACACCTTCCATTTAATGTCTAAGTGTCTATATGACTATACTGTATTTGTATTCACTAACAAGATGAAGAGGCACATTTACAGCGGAAGCTGCAGGCTCATTATGTGTGTATGGCTACCAGGCTTTAATGCAGTACTTTCGTTTTCATGACCACGAGCGGACGAAGACGACACTTCACAGCTTTTAGATATAAAGTATGCTAAACACAAAAAAACTCATTGCCTTGCGCCTGCGGCTTGTGGATAAACTGTGGTGTGCCCCTTTGCAATGCTTCCACCGCGGTTTGTCATCTTTTGCGAGTTATCGTTCAGCCTCAGTGTTTAACAGAAACACACCCTTGCAGGGAGAAAATATGCCAATAATCATCACTGATTGGCGGAGCATTAGAAATGTAATCGTTTTGTGCGCGTGCCTGCCGCAGTCATGTTGCACACAATAACTTTTGAACGGTATGATGGATTTGTCCCAGGTTCAGTGTTTAATGCTCTAGGGTAGGTTCATGAACTGATTAGATTTTGGGGGCAGACATACACTTTTAGGATGGCTGAATTAAAATTTTAAATAAAAAAATATATACTAAAAAAGCTATTGAAAAAATACTTTTTCAATAGCTTTGTTTTCTGAGGTTACACCTTTGGGAGTCGGGAGGAATGCATAGGCCTAGTTCATTCTCATAAAGATAAAACATTAACCCTTTGAATTCCAACCATCTTCACATTTAAGAATTTTACCATATAGTCTGGCCGCCTTATAGCCAGGGCTCCGAAACAGTTAAAGGAACGAAAACGAACAGAATTTTCCTGAATTTTATGAGGAGCGGAAACAGAAACGAAAAAAGATTTCTTAAACTGTTCCAGAACAGAAATGGAACATAAATGAAATCCACAAAACCTGTTCTCTATATATTTTAACATATCCTTTCCTTTCGTCCACTTTCACTGTCATTCGGCTCCATCTTGTGGGCAGACGAGGAAGTGAACGTAATGGCATTTTAAACCCAGTTTTCACGTTAATACAGTTACACTGAAGTTTGAAAGTCCACCGAATATATTTTGTATAAACTATACCTTAACTTAACATTGCACACTATATGGAACTTTAAGAACGAACAAAATGTTTGCGTTCTGAACCGGTTCAGGACTGTTATTTTGGTGGCGGAACAGTTCCGAGAACGAAAACGCTAAACATAGGCCTGCCTGAACCGTTCGGAACAGAACGTTTGACAAATATTTTTGTTTTCAAGCCCTGCTTATAGCACAGACAAAAATTGTATATACTACATCTAGAATATGATAATGTATTATCACAGTATTACTAATTGCATTATTTACAATATTTACACAACACAAATTATATCAACATTAAGTGATGAGCATTATCCAATGCGGGAGCAATGAATCAACAATATAAATGAAGTTATCCATCTATATAGGCCATCTATTTATAAATACTATCCAACAGTGTATTTGGGTCAAAGAGCACACACAATGGAAGATGTGTCTTACCTTTAGACGCTGAACAGCTTCAGTGGAGAAGTCACAGCAGTAGAGGAATGCACCCGTTCCCCTGCAAACATGCACACATTCACTGGTGACACCAAATGAACAATACCAACCTCAACAGTCAAGATTGTTCACATAGCCACTGCATTTCTTTTCTTTAAAAGTGAAATTAATTTATTCAGAATCAGATTAGTTTGTTGACCCCAATTGGGAAACTATTTTCATTCAGCAGTCTCAGCTCACAGTTAGTAAGAATGGTAGTGATACAGAAGACAAGTAGATAGGTAATGAGCAACACACTATCAAAGGGAAGATTGAAGGACACAATTTCTGAAGGACATCAGGATAGAGTGAAGAGGGTGTGTGCGTGTGCTATTTTTGACGATAGCATCAAGCCTGGAGAGCATCCTTCTCTCAGATACAGCAGTTAGGGTGTCCACTTCTTCACCCAAAATGTCTCTCACTTTCTTTATTATGTTGTTGAGTTTGTTGGTGTCAACAGCTCTATCCACTTAAATATGTGATTTTCTCTGAAAACGTCAATGTCATTTTCAAAATATAGCTATTCAGTCGGATGGGATGAGGGAATGTCCCCAAAACACGATGGGAGCATCAGTAAAAGCCATAAATATTATAGAATCAGGCTTTCTGTAAAAATTGTGATATCACCGGGGCATGGTGCAGGGTGTTTTGGCAGTGTCTAAGAAACAAATCATGTTATTCATTCACAGTCCAGTAGGTGGGACAAGCGGTGTGGAGGCGTGACAACCAAACTCTGCTCACGTTTGGCGTCGCCCATAACTAACTCCGCCCCCGTCTCGATTCCAATCATTTGATTACAAAAAAGGAACATGAGTCGTAGTAATATTACAGTGAACTGATATCACCAAAAAAAATCAAAAACATTTACCTAAAAAAAAAATAACATTAATAATTTCTCTGTCATTTTGGATTACATTCCAAAGGCTTCTGATCGGCACACCGAAACACAAATTAAATATGATTAAATAAAAAACACCCATTATCTCTCACAGATTGAAACTATGTGAGTAAATCTTTGAGTATTTCTGATGTGATTAAAATATGCAGGCTGACATTGGATAGCATGTCTGTTGACAAAACTCTCACAACACCCAAAGCCCAAACAGGAGTTTGGACTTTGTGTGTTGATGTTCGGGTACTACGCTCATTTGACACCAACAAGATAACTATGCTTTTTTTCACTTCATCACTTGTGAAAATATGCGCAAATTCTTTGGTAAAAAGAAATTCTGACAGAAATAACTTCTTCCTTGATCTCAGTTGATACATACCTCTACTGCCTCCTTGCGTGCAATCACCCTGGCCCGCAGCAATACTTTGATAGCATAACCTTAGGGATCCAAACTGGTGTGAAGATAGAAGATAGGGCTGAGTGGTTTTGCTTCTAATAAAAAATAGTGGCTGCGATATATTGCGAATGTAAAATTCAGCGTGCTTTGTTTGCGTTTTTTACATTTAATGTCTACATCACATGGTGTTTTTTTCCGAAAAATGTGTTGTTTGTATTCACAAGATGAAGAGGCATGTTTACAGTGGGGCTATAGGTTCAATGTGTGTGTATGTCAACCAGGTGTCAAAATACAATACATTCCCTTTCAAGCTAGCAAGGGGACAAAGACAAGACCTCACATCTTTTACATTTAAAGTTCAGTAGTCACACGTATGATTATAAAAGCGCATTTCCTTTCCCATGCGTTTCTTTAGATAAATCGCAGTGTGCCCCCTTGCAGTGTTCCCACCGCACAACTATTGTGATTAATCATTCAGCCTTAATAGAAGCAACTAAAAATAACGCTGTATTTGATTTTTTTTTCTTTTGTCTTCACCTCTGTTTAGGTCAATAGGGCTAAGCTAGTGCGGCAACTAAAGATTTTTTTTAATCCCCAAATATTCACAGCGATACAGAAATAAATCATGTTGACTTGAAAAATAGTCAATTTTGGTTCACATTAACAAACAAATTCACAACAATTGAGTGAATTACTCTGACATGAACTCATGTCATATGGTGTTAACACAATAACTTCTGAACAGTTAAGATGGATTTGTCCCAGATTCTGTGTGTTAATGCTCTTGGGGCTGAGATAAGGTTCCTGAGAGGCGAACATGTCGAAAGGGTTCATTTATTAAACTATACCGGACATTAGCCAGGAATCGGCTAGCCAAGATAAGCTATGAGCTAAAGCAAGAACATGGCTTGAAGTATCACTGATTCATAACCGATGGGAGAGGACATCAGATGATATCACAACTTGCAGACATTTTGGAGAGTTTCAACATGGCTGAATTCAAGATGGCCGAGTTTGCTGCAGTCTGGGCCCCTGATAATTCTAACATATTTTTTGCCGTTATGTAAAGTTCGAATCCCAAAAACGATTCGCTTATTTTGTTAGGGTTAGATTAGGGTTAAGGTTAGTTGTTGGGTTACGTCAAGGTTAGGGGTTAGGGTTAAGGTTAGGATTAGGGTTAAGGTTAGGATTGGGTTAGGTTACATTTAGGGTTAAGGTTAGGATTAGGGTTAAGCCTTAACCCTAATCCTAACCTTAACCTAACCCTAACCATACCCTAAACGTAACCCTAACCTTAACCATTAAGGTTAGGGTTAAGTTTAGGGTATGGTTAAGGTTGGGTTTAGGTTACGTTAGGGATTGGGGGCTTGGGTTTTGTACCCTTTCAAAATAAGCAAATCGTTTTTTTGGTTTCGCAGCTTACATCACAGAAAATAATACGCCCAAATGATCCGATTTAACGTCAACCCTGCAGTCTGGGCTGTACTGTACAAGGCCCTTGTGACGTCATAATTCCTATAAACATCATGGCTCTAGAATGGGATATGCCTTTAGTAGTCGGCGCCGACTGCATAGGGTGGATTGACACTGACACTCATTAGTTTAGGGGGAAGCCAGTGCCACTGGCGCTAAGGTGTCCCACATTAGGGCAATCTATGCTATTTCAAGTTGAACAGTTATCAATTGCCTTCACAGAAAAAATGTTCATTCAATGCATGTTCATTTTAGGATCTTGTGTGTGTGTCTTGTGCATTAACAGAAGTTAGAAGCAGCTCTTCTCGGACTACAAGTCACTGGCAACCTTGGTCCAGTGGCCAAACAGTCGGCAGCTTTATATTTCCGGCGGATGAATGGAATGGAATGAACATGAGTTGGAATGATATAACCACCTGTGCTGGTGGATAATAAATATATTGGCTGCACTACAATGCTTCCTTGTACAGGAGACGGTCACAGAGACTGTTTGGCAAAACTATTCCCTTGCCACTTAATTAGGTCACTTTACTTGCCCACTCGCAAAACACACACCAACATGGTGTGTGCAGAGAAAGTACTTGGATTTCTTGAGTAAAAGTAAAATACATTTGCACAAAAACAACCCGACTAAGATTACAAAGTTTAAAAGTACAAGTACGTAACAAGTACAAGCTCCGAAATGAACAAAAAAGTATTTTTGAAAGTAAATAGGGGTGTCGGGTTCTGAAATGTACTTGAGTGTTTTCAAAAGAAGAAAGTACCTCAAAAATGCTTATGTCAGAAAATAATAAATCATAAAAAAAAAATAAAAACACAAATAAAAACATTAAAAAACAGTATATTTATATAGTCTATAAAAAGTAACAAGTCTGTTTTCATGGAGTGGAAAGTCTGACATGTGTTGAAAATATACTGAGTACAACTAAAACTTGTCAGATAAATAAAGACTTCTAAATGTACTGGGGACTTTAAAAATGTACTTAGGTACTATACTAAGTATTTGTACTTTGTTACTTGCCATATCTGTCTGTGTGTGTGTGTGTGTGTTTGTGTGTGTTTGTGTGTGTGTTGGTCAGTGAAGCAAAGGAAAAAGACTATTTGACATCGACCCAACAATAAAATTCACTTCCAATTTCACATTTGATTTATTGTGCAGCAAAATTTCACAACCACACATCTTTGCTATACTTACAGACTTGCTTAATAATATTAATATACTACTAATTACTTACCTGATTGCTTTTATGATGGGTAAAACACTGTTACCGACTCCACATCCCACCTGAAAAATATTATATTCAAACAAAAACAGACATTTGTTATAGATATTGGCGCCCAGCCAACCCTTCTGAATAACACCATAGGCAATAACAGTGGTGGACCTCTAGTTTTTAAACATGACTTGCGTCATTGTGCATCACTGATGGTTGAAGGTCTATAAAATATTCTCCAGAAAACATATTTGAAAACAACAACACATAATGTAAATAAGAGGATCTCTACATTCCAGGAGGAATCGTGATTAGAATTCCCTACGGTCTGAAAATATGTTTTTACATGTACTTTGTACAATGTGTGTTTTCTATAGGACATCTGCGGAAGAGTTACACTACGATTCAATAAGATTAATGTGTCGTTTATACTGTCTACTTTGTCATTTATTATGTCTACTTTGCTGAAGTTTGGGCCTGGCCCTGTGACGCAGCGGGTTAGAACCCCTGCTCCAAGCCAGCCCCATTCAGTCTTATTTGTGTGCCTTAGATCACGGCACATGGAGCACTGCGAGATTGCTTCCCCCTCACGGTTATGTACTGCACATCTGCTCGTCCCCACTCTCTCATCTTTCACACTACTGTCAATAAAATAAGAGATGAATGATGTTTACTGGATGAAATATAAAAAGTGCAATTCAACAAACCTCCAAAATGCGAAAATGAGCAGAGTGTCCAGGAAATGGAGTTCTTGGTGTCTCTTGGGCAACAGATAATGTGTCAGGAGCTGTGTCGAGGGAGGTCTTGGTCTCTCGCTCGCCATCATGATGTGTGGTTGTTGGCTGTACAAGCTCTGGGAACTCATTAAATAACCACCGGCGATCTTTGAAGAATTTACTGCCGTGAGTCTTGTAGAAATTATCCCAATATCGGTTCGCTTCTCTGTCATATTTGCCTGAAAGAGAATGAGCGACAGCAAGAGAGAGGTGACATATTGATACATATATTTGGTTGCAGGATGATTGTGAGCTATGCCTTTAATAATGCAAAATGTAAAAAAAAAAAAATGTAATCGAATTGAAACCCAGCCCTAATGTTCAGTAAGGAAGACGTACTTCCGGCAGCGGTCAATTTGTTTGAGTAATTCCAAACGGGAAATTATGTACACATTCACACACCAACGGCGGAGCGTGGGTGTTATCCTATTAAATCAAAGTTATCCAATAACAGCACAGTAAGCAGAGCAAGTGATGATGTCGCTTCTTGGTCACGTAACTTACTAGACTCAAAACACCCGATAATCTGATACATTGGATTCGCTCGACACCAGAACCAATGTTCGCTCTAGCCATGTGCGATGGGTGGACGATTAGTTGCTTATGGCTTGCCAGGCTAATTGAAAGCAATTCGACAACCCTCCAGTCGCCAGAATGGCCGCTCTACCAACTGAACGAGTCAGCTCCATTTTTATGAGTGCCTTGAACAATGGGTAGGAGCAGAGGCGGGCTGAGTCAACATCTGAACATAATTCAGATAAATACTCGCTCCCTATCCCCTACTCCCTGTATAGTGCACTCACATATGGTGCACTCAACGGCAACACCCGAGATTTAAGATACTAGAATCATAATCAAGTTTATTGCCATGGTCAGTGATACAAGTTCACAGACTAGGATTCTTTTTTCAGTAACGACATAGGATAAAGGAGCAGAAAAAAAACACAAGAAATATAAGGTGAATATAAGGTGAATCAACAATTATTAAATCCAGTAGTGCGGCAAAAGAGTAGGTCTGTCAAAATTAGTATAACATTGTAAAATTTCAAAATTTAAATCATCACAAAACGTCAAAAGTACATACATTCATAACCAGGTGCTCCAGTCAGTGCCCATGGAGTTGGCCCCCTGGCACTGCACCGCGCCTGCCCACTGCTCCTCAGGGATGGGTTATATGCGGAGGAAGAATTTCACTGTACATCCATGTGTGTGTGACTAAATAAAGTACCTTTACCTATGTGGTTGATTAAAATACCTTGTTCAGCTAAAGACACATGTAAGCTGGAGTTCTCTTTAACTTGTTCCCGAGCTTGTTCCCGCTCCTCGTCACTCCAAGGGACATGGTCCCTGAAAAACAGCGATTGAACAGAAAATGGCAAAATTATTATAAAAATACTATTTTTTGTAGTTCAGCCAACCACGTTTATCCTCAACGTGATATTTTGAGTTACTTCATAAACACATTCCTGGCCCCACAACCAAAATTATGTGCCTTCAGGTCGTCTTGTTTTAGACGTGTGATTGATTCCACATCTGATTCCTTATTTTAATACATTATTAAATATTGAAGTCACAAAAATGGATTGGTGGTCAGTGGTCACACATGCTAGCACAATACACACATCAGTATCAGTCAGTATCAGTGAAAAGATGTGTGTCGTGTCTTGTGTTGTAATTACAATATCAATAAAGTTAGGATGTGACGTATGACTTGCCTCGGATGCTAGGATGGCAAGAAGGAGAAGAGTACTTCAGATGACCTTGGTCTGTACTGCTTACCCACTGTGTGGGTAAGCAGTCTGTACTACATTTTGTTGTACAGACATTTTGTTGTACACATTGTATTACTAGAAAGGGGAGGTAAAATCTTGACTCAAAGCAGACCAAAATTCCAACCATACCTAACTTGAGCAATACCGCTCTCTAAACACCTCTCCTTAATCTTTCTTATACTTTTTTCTTGAAATTGTCTTTTAAAAATAATGTTTTATATGCGTTTTCTGTGTATTACATGTGTATCAGCTTCTATTTTCTGGAACATCAAGCCTGCCAAATGGACTATGGATGGAAATTAGCCGCTGGGCTAGAATCTTGCATTTACATATGCAATGTATGTGTTCATCAAAGTCCTTATGAAACAAATAAGTAAATGAAATGACATGCACTGTGACGTTGTTTGACTGTGTTACGTCAGTTAATTAAAACATATAATCTTGACCACATGTGTGCTTAATATACACACTTAAAACAGAACAATGTGGGGGGCACGCGGTGGCCGAGTTGGCAGAGAGCACGTCCCCCAGACCACAGGTCGAGCAGTGCTGTGGGTTCGCACAACCCCTCGGGCTTTTCTGCAATGTCTCCCCCCCGTCTCTTCATATCGGCTTCCGATTAATTTAAATAAAAAGAATGAACAACGGCGGTTGCGCCCAAAAAAAAAAAAAAAGACATAACAATGTGCCGTTTATGACGGTTAGAATGAGTGTGTATAACATGACTCGGTCGATAGTAAGTGAAGTGTAAATCTAGATAGGTGTTTCCGGGATCTGCCGGGGGCGGGACGCGAATCCGGGTCTTCAGTTTGGCAGAACGCAGGGCTAACCGCTACACTATCTGAGCTGTGTTAGTACGACGCAGTAGAGTGGCGGGAGGGTGTCGGGGTGGTTGGTGGGTCCGAGTGGGGGGACGTGTATTAAGTAGTGTATCTGTGTGTTACAGACAACTGCGTGTCACAGGGCTGCTGCTTTGCACCAAGGAAAATACACTGCACCGTGACGGACACGCAGTGTCCCGTGCATTCTAACCTGCGCTAAACATTCTCTCTCTCTCTCACACATTGTAGACACCATTGACCCTGTGTCTACCAGACATGAAACCGTCACTCCACTCATCACCACGTCCACATGAGGTCGTGGTGCTAACAGTTCCGTCTCCACTGGGTTAGAGCCTATGGCATCCCCATCCGAACTACAGCTCATCAGTTCAGAGGGTGGCAGTTTTCCTGCGCCGTCGAACTTGATGGCCTTGCCGCCGCTGCGTTAATGCTGGCTGTGGTGCGGTC
>OMKY01046951.1:4046-15069 GCA_900302395.1 Bregmaceros cantori | reverse complement strand
GGGTTGGGAGGGTACGGGGGGAGGCTCTGTGTGCAACGATGCAAATCAGTCTTCCCCCCTTTTGCTATAATGTAGCAATTAAGAGACTTGAGCGACTCTTGTTCCTATTACTAAGGAAAGCAGAGAGCAAAGAGTGTCGTCCCTTATTTAAATCAGACAAAGGAAGACTGATGCGAGAATATTACCGCTCACATCATCCACAGGGGAACAGATGTAGGGCTATAGAGATGTCCCGGCCACCTTTATCTGCTTCCCGTGTCTGTCCAGCAAGAGGCACCATTGTCACTTCTGTGTTTGTCTTAAAGTAAATCAGCGCCTATATTAATAATTTGAAGTTAATACCTGCGCCGCCAATGTTATGTTTTCGGTTGGTTTGTCTGTCAGCAGGATAACTGAAAAGATAGTGCACGGATCTGGATAAAAATTTGTACAGTTGTTGGAAATGACATACGGAACAATTGATTGATTACATTTTGGTGCATTTCTGTAGCCTACACGTAGCATAAGATAATAGTGTCTAGTTTGACAACTGTATGAGCTTACAAACTGCAGCAACACACAGCAGTTCCCTCCACTCTACTGTGCATGCCTAACACAACTTAGATAGCGTAGCGGTTAGCCCAATGGTCTGCCAAGCTGGAGACCCGGGTTCGTGTCCCACCTCCAGCAAATAGTGAAATTATTTATTTTTATGACTATAATCCTGCGTACCACCAAGAGTGAACAAACTTAAATTTTGGTGCATTTCTGTAGCCTATAAGTAACATAATCATACTTAATCACCAATTTACCGGTAGATCGCTGTGCGGTCATGTGACTAGACTTCCGGGTCCAGGGGCTGCTGGGAAATGTAGTTGGGATGTTCGCCGGTGGCGTCAATAGCAATCGCGCTACTCTACGAACACTTGCATTGATAATGGGTTGCCACACATAAGTAAACCTGTGAACCTGTATCATTGACAATGGCAATAAACTTGATTCTGATTCTGATATGTTAATCACCCTGTCTTTCATTTTGTTAATTGTGTTGTTGTCTGTTTAAAATGGTGCACATGCTTTCCACAAGAGTTGAGAGTGCCGATGGTGGAAGACTACCTGCCAAAAACAGTAGGGAATATTGAGCACACCTTGGGTGATGGTGCGATGGGCACCCCCTACTGGATGGAAACCGCATGACCTTTCACAACTGCCACAGTGCAGATTTGATGGGAAACTCAAGAGCAGGAACATGCTGTGGATGAAAAAGCCACCGGGAATTCGAACTGAAATATGTTCTACACTGATCTTAAGCCGAGACGATGCATATCTATCTTTCCCGCGCGTGTGCACTCACTCTGCATGCAGTGGTACATTGTTAGCATAGCTTTCGCCCAAATGGGGGTGATGCAGAATCAACTCAGAATTTCCACATTTATTACATGTGCCGAGCAGGTTATGTTTTCGGTTGCGTTGGTTTGTCTGTCACCAGAATAAAAAGTTATGCATATCAATTTTGGCGCATTTCTGTAGCCTATAAGTAACATAATAGTTTGACAACTATTATGAGCTTACAAACTGTGATCACCTCCAGCAGCACGCAACAGATGTCTCCACTCTACTGCGTGGTAACACAGCTCAGATAGTGTAGCGGTTAGCGCTATGGTCTGCCAATCTAGAGTCCCGGCCATCTCTGGATCGTGAAAATATGTATTTGTTATGACTATAATCCCGTGTACCGTAATAGCGTGCTCGCGTACCTGTGGTGACAAGTGATTACATTTTGGTGCATTTCTGCCACCGCGCCCCCCCAAAACGATTTCTTATATATTTTTTTATTTATATGTTGAATAGTCTAGTGATCCCAAACAGGAAATTATGTACACATGCACACACCAATGACGGTTGCCATGAATTTCACTCAACCACTCAAAGCAATTTGGGTTCCAGTGTCTTGCCCAAGGACACCCTGCAAGGAGACTGTTCGAGCTCATTGGAACAGCCGCTCTACCAACTGAGCTACAGCCAGTTGTTCCTGATCCGACTTTAGTATGACATACTTGTCGTCAGGCATGAAGTTGTCAATGAGAAAACTCATTTTAGCACAGTGTGGCGGAGGTTGTTAGAAGGTGAAAAGGGAAATTCGTTCTCGGTCGGAATTGATAGTGGCATGCTGTTCACACACTCATTCAGGGTCATTTCAAGTTTTTCACTGTGAGCCTTTTGTTTCCTTTCTCTTTTGTTGCTTTTGATAAGGCCTGCTTTGTTTCGCATGTCTTGATGTTTTTCCTTTCAAAGACATCACACACACACCCACAGCTACACACACACACACACACACACACACACACATTGCATATTTAGGCTGAGGAACAGGTACACAAGTTTTTAGATTTTTTTTTGTCCTCAAAAAATGTTTTTTGAGACGTTGTTAGTTTTGTATTCATTTTATTCAAATCTAGTGTCAAGTTGAGGGCACAGAACATTGCGTCTGAGCCATCTTATCCTGCACAGTTACTGTAATGGCAGCTCAGATAAGGTGTCCACGTAGAGGAAATGATCAGTCTTGACCCAGGAATATGTCTAGAGGGTTCATTTATTAAGCTGTACTGGGCATTAGCCGGGTATCGGCTAGCTAAGATAAGCTATGAGCTGAGCAGGAAAACATGGCCGAACACCACACATGAGGAAGCATCACTGATTTATAGCCGATCGGAGGGGACATCCGATGATGTCACAACTTGTAGCCAATCAGGGGGCGTGACTCTACAAGTCACATTCCCATAACAGTTACCATGCTTCAGCGCTTTCCTCACCAAGACCAGGAATAGATTCTTTCCTCTAGCTGTTGCACTACTGAACACAGATAGGGGTACTAGCTAATTCATATGCTGTGCCATAGTGTGAGTGGTAGCACGTAAGCCAACAGGCTCTGATCACTGAGTGATCCGTCCTTGGCGCTCTGTCGGGCCAGGGAGAGTGGGGTGATTTGCCCGTGCGGAGATGCATCATCTGCAGGAAAGCGGCCCAGGTGGTTACCCCCAGCGGGACGGGGAGTGAGCAGAATTTTCATGCCACACACACACACACACACACACACACGTGTATTGGCAAAGTTAAGCTATGAATTAAAGTATTCATTGTATGTGTACTATATTATTTTATATTATTATTAATAATAGCCAAAACACACTGTGGACCGCAGCACATTTGTAAATGGGGGGGATCGCAACTTCATCCTATCGTTAGACAAATCGATCGGTCGTCTGTGCTCCAGTGAAAAAGACACTCCACTCCGCAGGACCATCAATTATCACTTCAACTGCAGTCTCGCATGAATACGAACCCATCAAGCATCCATGCAGAAACATCTCGCAGACCTTCCAGCCCAACACGCTAGCTAAAGGCCGATTTTCTGACGCATAGCCTCTGCCACCGTCATATCTGTCTCTGCCCGCGACCAGAGGTTCTGCAACCGTCGTCGCGCACCTCAAAAAAATCCTGACTACACGTAGACGGTTGCTAACCCGCGCGGAAGTCCACAGAGAAAAAGCAGCTGTGATTGGTCCTTGGCTTGCCTTTCCCACTGTCTGTGTTGTCGCGAGCCATTTTTAAAAACCGAGGAGCAACTACAGTACAGTAATAAATATAAATATATAAATGGAATTGCTACTAGCAAGTATGTCAAACAACAACAAAAAAAGAAGAAGAAAAGAAAAACAATTTCTTTAATTACCGCTCAAAAACAACATAACAATATATCCTATCGAAATGTACAGCAACATTGCCACAAATTACATAGCGTCACCATATCAAAAGGCTACGCATATAATGACCCACTGTTAATTGTTGCTTACAAACAGGGTTGGGAGGGGTTACATTTGGATTACTTGAGAAATTGAGAAATGTTTTATTTCTAGTTTCTAAGTAATGTGCTATGTAATGCCGGTGTTCATAACACAGGTAGAACTCATCCAAAATTGAATAAATTAAGCAAGACCAAAAATGTATTAAATTATTTTCTGTATGATTTTATTAACATTATTTTAAGTAATCCAAAAGTAATCCAACATAGGATTCATGTGTTCAAAATGTCTTCAATTTATGACATTCAGGGTGGTTTCAGGCTACATTATGAGCGGAACACCTGCAGTCAGGGCTCTGAACCGGTTCAAGGAACGAAAACAAAAAGCGAAAATGAACGGAAATTTACAGAATTTTCGAGGAGCGGAAACGGAAACGAAAAAAGATTTCTTCAAATGTTCCGGAACAGAAACGGAACATAATGAGATCCACAAAACTGGTTTAAAACGTTTTTTTCCGTTCTCTATACATTTTAACATATCTTATGTCTGGGAGACTATTTCCGGTTGTGCATCCATCCAACTTTCGCTGTCAGTCATCAAGCCCCATGCATCTGGGGCTCCATCTTGTGGACAGACGAGGAAGCGTAAATACAGTTGCACTGAAGTTTAAAAGTCGACCAAACATATTTATGCATAAACTATATTTAAACTTAACATAGCACAATATAAGGAACTTTAAGAACAAACTAAATGTTTCTGTTCTGAACTGGTTCAGGACCGATATTTTGGTGGCGGAACGGTTCCGAGAACGAAAATGTTAAACAGAGACCTGCCTGAACCGTTCAGAATGGAACGTTTTAAAAATAATTTTGTTTTCAAGCCCTGCCTGCAGTGTATGGCAAATTATTTGTTAGAAATCAAACATTTCTCAAAAGTAATCCAAAAGTAACCCCTCCCAACCCTGCTTACAAATGATATCTCTGTCTTACACACACACACACACACACAAGTTAAGATTGTAATCAGAGTGCTACTGGAGCAGTGTGGAAGGTGAAGGGTATAATCAAAGATAGAAGGGGTTGTGTCGACACAGAGAAACTACCAATTAAATCTCTTGATTGGACCGCTACTCCAAACTGTGCTGAACATCTTTCCTTCCTTCATCCCTCCTTTCTCTTTCCTTTTTTTCCCCCTCATTCATTCCTTGCTTCCTGCCTTCCGTCCCTTCAACATTGAAATTGCTAAAGCCAGGTGCAATAATCTTAGGCCACATTCATACTCTCCAGGAATAAGGATACGGAAAAAGTTCATTCCAGTCTTCAATTTTCTCTCTGTAGTGCTGAAAACGCAGCAACCTATTACCACTGGGAATTGAGGGGACAGTAGTTTTCCCATTTGTGAAAATCAACAAAATTCACGGCAGACATCGACGGCTTTGGAAAAAATTGCTCGTCGTCCAATTCCCGCATTTCTGAAACCACAGAACAGCTATGTATTTAATGTCGGACATGTTAAGTCCAGGGGATGTGCTTTGTTGAACGTTACATTGGTTAATTTACATGACAAACACTTAGGTTACGACTTCACACAATCTCGCACTTCTTTGCCGCAAGACACAGTACAAACACCCAGACGCACCAAAGATCTCTCTCTCTCTCTCTTTTCTGCTCTCTCTCGCTCTCTGTTTCGCAGTCTCTGTCTGAACTTTAATGGGTTGAATTGTTGAACTGAAAAGGGTTGGACTGGGGGCGGCCGGGGGGTTGAGGACAAGGTTGACTAGGACATGGTTGACGGTGTGTGACCCAAAACGACTTCACAATGACGGCCATGCAGGGCAGCGGTAACATGCGGCTAAACTTGGGCCAGGAACCGGCGGGCCCCCTCTCCAATACTTTTGGGTATTGATTGAAATATGCGCTGGCCCGTGCAAATGCCCTGGTGTGTCAAAAGTCCTGACCGAAGCGGGGATAAGACAGGACTTTGCCTCAATTTCCTTGCCCCTCTCTGGCTCTAGCCGGGAAGCTTGTCACTTTTGCTGGATGCACCAGGGGCAATCTTAAAATATAGCAATCACAGAAACTCAGTAACATTTGATCATTGACTCAAAAGTTAAAGAAATTGAACATTTGAATCCCATTTTGAGGGAGGGTTGAAAGCCCTAACTCCTACCTTGTCAGCCAGGCTTTTCAGTGCTTGTGTGAGCGCAGGACTGCAGTTCTGCTGCGCGGCCAGTAGGAGTTGCTCTGCCAGACTGATGATAGCGCTGTGCAGCGCAGCCACGGTGGACAGCAGCTCGCGAGCCTTGGCAGTGTGTTCAGCTGAATAGTATATACACTGATAGGCCGTGCTGAAGCTGCAGTAAGAGGGGATGGGGGGGAGTAGAAATATAACATGTGTTCAGTTGAAGACAACCCAAACAGACAGAAACTCAAATTTGAGCAAGCCGGACAGCGGAGGACACATGCTCCGGAACCTCAGACACGCGCTCTGGACATTGGATCTGGCAGCTGGCCACACAGTAAATCGACCAGTGTTGAATCAACGTCCATAGAGTTAAATGTAACACTTTTCCCAGAGTTTATATAATCGACACTTTTGAAAGTGTTAATAGTTTAACTCTATTTCAATGTTAATACTTTAACACTCAGTATTGCATTTGACGCTATTCTTGTCTAATTCCCTCACTGATTAGTTTTAATACTTCTTCCAAACGGAAGAAGCTTGGCAAACCGGATGTGGAAAGTCCCTCTCAATCAGTGTAAATCAGTTAACTCAACTTAAAACAACACCCTCCATAGAGCAGTTTGAGCACTTCCAGTGTTAAAGTAATACCACAAGCAACACCCGATGACTCCAATCAACTCTGGAATAATCAAAAAACCAACTCAGAACAACACTTCTAATTTTGCTGTGAACATTTTCATGCCACGGAACTCTGTATCAAGACTTGGTTGTAGGACTGGCAGAGATGGCAAAAGTACCCAAATTTCGTACTTGAGTAAGAGTAAAATACATTCGTTAAAAAAACAACTTGGGTACGACTACAAAGTGGTGGTCCAAATGTCTACTCGAGTAGAGTGAAAAGTACAGGCCCAGAAACATACTCAAAACATATTTCTGAAAGTAAAAAGTACAGCCTCTAAAACGTACTCAGAGTTATTTTTGAAAGTATAAAGTACAAAGTAAAAAAATGAAATTTTATATGAAATGTACTTTTTCAATGCCAGTTTTACAATGTTTGAATGTTTGAATAAATTGTTAAAAAACTAGCCTAACTTACTTCACTTAAGGTTCATAAATCCCACTGCCAAACTGTACATATCCCTGCCACGTGCTATCGGTGCGCAAAAAAACTAACACACCTGTTTTGGGAAACGTAAGGAGTAGAAGTACAGATATTTCTGTTAAAAATCTACTCAGTACAAGTAAAAAGTCGCCAGAAAAAAAGTACTTCTAATAGTACAGATACATGAAAAAACTACTTAAGTACAGTACTTAAATATTTGTACTTCGTTACTTGCCATCTCTGGACTCTGGGGAGTGGGAGTATCAGATGATGATCAGAATTCAAAACCTCAGAAGCAAAAGAAAAAGCTGATTGGGGAAACAGGAGGGAGAAGCGCAGTGTGGTTTCTGGCGCCCTTTTCCTCACATAGCAAACCCTCTGCCGGGGTTACAGAGAGATATGTCATATAATGAAGATCGGTATTTACTTATATTAACCCTTTCACACTCACACTAAATGTGCATTGATGTTTGAAGATCCACCAAATATACTCTGAAACTGTGAAACCTTTCTAAAAACTCCAGATTAAAACAAGTGTCATCATTCTCATCCTAAAATTTCTGGCACATATCTCGACTGGAAGCAGACACTCTTTGCTCTCTCTCTTTCGCGGCCCTTCAAGTGATAATGAAGCGAGCTGCAATTTACAATTGCATATTCCGAGCCAAATGCAATTATCTGCCATGGCATCGGAGCTATGTAATTGGGGCGGCGATGCTGAGGGTCGGGGACTGGCTGGAGCAAATATGCTGAAGATGGCCACTTTTATCTGCTTGCCCGCGCTATGCTGCCTCAACGATAACGGTTTCACATTTTTTTTTGTTAGCCTGCTGAAGTGAAATAATTTCCCTTTCAACGGGTGATAAGACTTGAATAAGTCCTGCTCGGGGACGAGGATATATATTTCTTTTCCATGTTTGACTTAGTTAATGCCTCGCCCAGGATTGAAGTTTTCCAATTTTACGCCTCGATGGCTCTGCGCAAGTTCTCTGCCAGCTACGGCCCGGGAGGCTCGTCCTGTTTCTATCGGTCAGCTTTCGTGGAAGAAATGGAAAGACGCTCCAGGTTTTCCGGTTCGGTTACGGTGACTGAGCCCATCTGTTGTCAACTACTAATAGTCCACTCCAAGCCAACCCTGCATAGTTAACTCGCCATTGGTTGGTAGAATTTAGATTTGAATAATTGATTTAGTAGCTTCCAGTAAAACTGAATCAATTCTGTACTTTGGTTTGGCAAAAAATGATACTTGGTTGGCTTATTTTGATCATTTTGCAGAGGGTGAATCCTTTAATTCGAGCAGTGCCGCCAGTTCAAATCCACTGTCTGGCTTTTCTGCAATGTCTCCCCCCGATTCTTCATCCCAGTTTCAGATTTAATCCTGTCACTATCTCTCTCAATAAAGAATGAAAAACAGTGCATGCGCCCCAAAAAAATAACTTATAACAAAAATAAATTGTATTCCAAAGTTGTTGATGGATTTAGTAATTTGGTAAAGCACATTCAAACACTTAACAGAAATGCAACCAGAAGATTTATATATTATTATTATTATTATTATTATTATTATTATTATATTATTAGACAAAATTGTGCTACCCTAAAACACAGCTCATACACTCAAAATAGTCTATAACTCTTACCTAACAAAATGCAAATCCAGCCACAAATGAATGTCTACTAATTTGTCAACGAGGGGCACCTGCCAGGTGCCAGTGAGTTTGCGAGGCACCATCCCGTCGCACAGATGCTTTTATCGGGCAGCGGAAAAGAAAGGCGCCTTTGAAACGTACGAACTTCATCACCGCTGTCTCGTTTGTCCCGCACACGGAAGAAGAAAAAGAAGAAAAAAAAAAACGTTGGCAAAGTGTTGAAGCGGAAAAAAAAGTAGTAGGCACGAAACAAAAAGCTCACAGCCAGTGTTACGGAGGAAGGCAATAAAAGAGCCATTTGTCTTCGTTCCACGGATGCCGGCGAGACGGAGCGAGTTTGTCCCGTTGCCATTAGAAGGAAAAGTCGGCAGAGGGGTGGGGGAGAGGGAAATTGGAGTTGGTGGAGATGGTCGCTCTCTCCTTGGGTTCTAATCAATATCTATAGTTAGTATTCCACTTGACCACTGCCGTCAGCCCTCCACCATCCTCCTCCCCGGTGAACCACCCGACAAGGGAAAGCATTCATCTTCCATTAATATATGCACTCCCACTTAAATTGTGTTTTTATAAAAGGGTGGAGGTGGCTGTCTTTATCGGCCTTTAATTGTATCTTGCGGACATGGAGCGTTGGCGCAGCGCAAACGCTGAGCTGGCGAGGTTCTGCTGCGACCAAACTACTTTCTCATCATTTGCTAGTATTGTTCACTGAGGCGCCCACTAGATAAGGCACGTCTCTGTGTTCCAAGGTTAGTAATGAGCTTTAAACTTGTGGATTCAGACCAAACTCCACACCACACACAACACTGGCTTCTTGTCATTTGTATGGCATTTGAAGCTTCATATAATTATGTCTGAACACAACAACTTAGCATGCAATTTTCAATGTTAGTATGTTGCGTGCACTGGAAATTGGAAATTGCATGCTTCCAATCTTCCCCTTGATAGTGTGTTGCTCATTACTTATCTAACACTGACTGTGAGCTGGGCCTGCTGAATGAAAATAATTTCCCAATTGGGATTAATAAAGTATTCTGATTCTAATAAGGTGCCGTTATGTTATTATATAACTTATAGGAAGGGATAGGAAGACCGTAGGGAGAGGATGTTTGATTGACACGCTTAGTAAGAATGAACGTTTGCAATGTGACCACGTGCATCTATTTGAACAGTTTGAAAACCTTTTTACATTAAAAAAAAAAAAATAGTTGGTAGTAGTTGGTGAAATACCTGTCACTGCTTGGAAGGGCTCAGGGCTTGGAAACAATCCCGTTCCGAAGGTTCAGGCAGGCCTTTCCGTTCTCTGAACCGTTCCACCACGAAAATATTGGTCCTGAACCGGTTCGGAACATGCATCTGAGACCCAGATGCATGGGTTTTGATGACTGACAGTGAAAGTTGGATGGACGCACAACCGGAAATAATCTCCCAACAAGGGATATGTTGAAATAAATAAATAAATAAATAAATAATTTTCAAGCGGTTTTGTGGATTTCATAATGTTCTGTTTCTGTTTCACCTGGAACAGTTGAAGAAATCTTATTTCGTTTCGTTTCCTCTCCTCCTAAAATTCTGTAAAATTCTGTAAAATTCTATTAGTTTCCTATTCAAGACAGATAAAGGTTTTTTTTAAATACCTCGACAGTTTCGGCTGCGGTGCTGCAGCCTTCTTCATGGAGTTGGCGTCCTGTTGTTATGGCAACGCCGTAGCTATATCACTTCCTTGTGGGCGTGCTCCGGCTGACGTTCCCGCCAGCCCGACTCCGCCCACCCCCATGCAGGGGCCGTTGCAGGATCGAATCCCAGACGCGAGAGAGAGTGTACGATCCCTCTGCTCTGTTGATGGAGTCCTTGTCACGCTTCCTAATCTCTATTGCTTCTTTTATCCATCGTTGATATCTGTTGCTCTCTGATGTGATGATTCTTGCATTGTCCCAGTCCATGACATGGACATTGTTCTTTCTTTCTTTTGCCTGTTGTTTGTATTCCTCGCTAGCCTGTCGTTTTCCTGTGTTTATGGCCCACTGTGGATATTGGCGCTCTTCTTTTTGCCGGCAAAAAGAAGAGCGCCACATAGAGCAGGCGCTAAGAAAATGCCAATATCCACAGTGGGCCATAAACACAGGAAAACGACAGGCTAGCGAGGAATACAAACAACAGGCAAAAGAAAGAAAGAACAAAGACAACAGGACGCCAACTCCATGAAGAAGGCTGCAGCACCGCAGCCGAAACTGTCGAGGTATTTAAAAAAACCTTTATCTGTCTTGAATAGGAAACTAATATAATTTTATGTAAACATGTCAGACAGT
>OMKY01046944.1:3002-14508 GCA_900302395.1 Bregmaceros cantori | reverse complement strand
AGAGAGAGGAAGAGAGAGAGAGAGAGAGAGAGAGAGAGAGAGGGACCGAGGGGAGAGAGAGAGAAAGAGAGAGAGAGGAGAGAGAGAGAGAGAAAGAGAGAGAGAGAGGGGGGGAGAGAGAGAGAAAGAGAGAGAGAGGAAGAGAGAGAGAGAAAGAGAGAGAGAGAGAGGAAGAGAGAGAGAGGAAGAGAGAGAGAGGATGAGAGAGAGAGAGAGAGGAAGAGAGAGAGAGGAAGAGAGCAGGAGGGACCAAGGGGAGAGAGAGAGAGAAAGCCACGCCAGTGATATTGCGGGACTGTCGTAGTGCACCTGTTGCTGCAGCCTCACGTATTTGCGGCCACACACGCACACATACTCATTCACACGCAGAGGCGCACGCGCAGATTAAAGGCCCAATATCTGGGTCACAGGAGTGAATAGAAGCAAGCTACCTACCTACCTGTGAAGATAAGATCAATTGTGTTCAGCCATGAGAGGGGGCTAGGGTGGGGTACATTACATATGTGTATCTTGGCGCGTGCGTGCACGCAGAAGCTGCAAACTGTGATTTCTGTCCCGCTGTTCTCCTACTATCCATCCTCCTGTTCACGATCAGGGGAATGTATGTGCGTGTACCACGTACATACACAAAGTACACACGCAGACAGCCTGCGTGTGTGCAGTACACACACCAACCAGTTAGTGTTGTTAGTTGTGCTTAGCTTCTCTGCAGACCACATTCCGCCACCGAGACCAAAGGCAATAGGAGGATCTGCCTATTCACCCAAATTGCCCCGTTAGTGTCCTTCTCACAGCATGATCCTAGGATGTGTGTCTGAGAGACACTCCCAAAAGCGCATCATGTTTTTAAATGTCCTTGTATTGAATTATAGTCTATCAAGTCCCAGTTTGGGACTGTTCGCCACCCATGCCAGCGGGCGTGACTTGCATTATGCCGTCAGCTCTTCAGGCGCCTGTGATGCTCAAGTCCCCCTATGGTTGCCATGTTTACTGGCAGCTCTTTGAAAATCATTTGTTGGATGTTGTTGTCCATAAAACTACAACCTTCAGAAAGTTAAAGACATATCAGAATGCCTGCTCAATGTACAAACCCGTAGCCCCACACATTCAACAAGGCATTCTACTGCTGAACCCTATTGACATTTGGCTGGCTTTCTAAATCATCACGGTGTGTTTGATACCGCTGGCGTATGTTTTTGTCCTCGTGCCCACTAAAGGGCTGCAGTAGCCATAATCGAGGTGAACAGGAGTTGCTGTGAGATGTGAGGCGAATGACAAGGCTGACTGGCTTCAAGACAAGCAGGCGGCTGTCTCCTGAGTTCTCCAATCTCCTGCCTGTCTCCAGGTGCTGGGGGTGGTATAGCGAGTCAGGATTCACTCTTGTGGATAATCATGACATGGTCTGTCAGGAACTAGATATGGGCCAAAAATGACTATGTGATGAGGGGAAGGGAGTTGCAAATATCATGCTGTAGGTAGAGTGTTGTGGTCCTCAAGAAGCAGAGCATAACAAAGGTTTGGGTTACTCAGAAGATCTTCAAACACCGTTGGTGCAGATCTTCAGATAGACGTTCAGAGTTCATGAAGTATAGTCCAAGATTACTTATCTCTTCTTTTTCAAGTTGGGACCCGACTTGCTCTGCCGGAGGGGATACGTCTGGATGTTCATGCCGATATTCCTCTGAACGAATAATAATAAGAAATTTAGCTGGAACCCGACTACATGAACGGACTCACGCCGAGCATAGGAACATAAACGCAAAACATCAATAACTATTACCACGAGATTTAGAAAACATAACATGCCTTCACAGGGAACACACCTGACTGGGGGTTTTGCGGCCACGCTGTCCGAACGCCAGGCGGTTTTCAAGAGAGGAAGGGCCAATCCGAGTGCGACGCAGATGTGCCGTCCGTGGCTGGATGGCTCACAACAAAGAGCACAAAAAAGCCCTGGAGTCTCAACCTGACATTGACCTGACATGTCAAGTTAATGGATAACAGAATTACAGCACCTTTAGTGACATGCAATATCCACACACAAGATTGTCCAACCCTATGATTTGACAACAGGGGTGGAGCAGGGGTTTAGGTGGCTATGAGCGTAGAAGTAACAAGCACCTAAAATAGCTTGGAGCGGTAATAATTGAAGTGTGTGTCCAATTATTTTGATTATGCTTTCTGCCGAAAGGCAGGTGTTTATGTTAAAGACAATCTTTTCACACCTGCAAGTTCGTGCGTTTGCTTTTCATCTATGCAGCTACCATGATGTGCGACTCAAAATTCCTGTAGTCTCTTCTCCAATAATGGAATTGGAGAAGAGGGAATTATGTAATTACATAATAATTAACCATGTCATTACCATGCAATTACTTTGTAATTTAATCATGTAATTACTTAGTAATTAATAATGTAATTACATAGTAATTAATAATGTAATTACCATGTCATTACTGCCGAGATATGACCTGACTTTCTGTTTAGTGAGGTTTTTGCATAATTTGAATGGCTCCCACGGCTGAACGATTAAAGATATCAAAATCTGTTTTTTGAGGCTCGGTCCAGAGATACTATATACCAGAGTGATTGGTCAAAATTTGAGAGAGGAGTAGCATTTTAAGTGATTTGCACAAAATTCCAAATGGCAGTGTATCTCCTCTGGGGGGATTGATGTAATTTAGTGTGTTGAATTCGGCTTGATCTAAGGAATCCAGAGATACCAAGTTTGTGAAAATAGCCAGACGGTTCAAAAGTTACAGGCAGAAATGTATCTGAAAATATGTGCAAATTTGACCTGTTGGTGGTGCTATGGAGTTGAAGCTGACAACCTGTAAATTGCTGTGGGTATTGCTGAGACTGACTGTGTGTGCCAATTTTCAGCATTTTCCTAGGTAGGGTTATATGGGCTGCCATAGCCATAGGAATCCCATTGGAGAAGAAAGAATAAAGAAATAAAAATAAATAATAATAATAAGAAGAAGAAAATTGACACAATAGGTGCCTTCGCAGGCTTCTCTGCTTGGCCCCTAATAATATTGTGATGCTCAGACAGGTTCTGCTGTGCTTAACACTTAACTGCTTTGACAATATGATTTTTTTTCACCCTATTGCACAGCCCAAAATTAAAGTGCCAAAACCAGCAGGCTATCTCAAGTGTGTTGATTGCTAGTATTTTACAGAAGATCATCATGTGTCATGCTTTCAATTTGCACAAAAGAAATAATTGTCTTTGCCCCATACTGTGATACATGATAAAAAAAAAATGAAGATAGCTGCAAGGAGCTATACGGGGTTAAGCATTTAGCAAAATCTGACACTGAAAAGTAAATAAAAGGAGATGACAGCATACTATTATTGATATTGTTGTAGAGGTATGTGTGTAATGAGGAACACAGCCCCTAACATAATGCTCTTTATTCGTCAATGGACAAGGCAGGAAAGAGAAGGAACCCTGAACTCCCTGGTGTCTTGAGCCGACAGCCTAGGGGTGTGTGTAGATGACATCACAATGCACTTACAATCGCAGACACAGCAGTTACAATTGCCAAACAGTGTCTACGTGTGTATAGAATTTACCCAAGAAATGCGAACTGCTACATTGTTGTCAATATTATTATATGTTGCTGGCATTTCATACAAAAGCTAGAAAAAAGCAGAGGAGAGCAATTATTTTTGTCCTTTCTGGCTGCCGTAGCTTCAATTATTAGTAGCTACTGGATTTCATGCATGGTTCCTTTTGGACTTGTATTTTAAATATACTAGATGGTCTAGTGTTTTCTGTGGAAAACACCAAGATGGATTGTATTGCCCCGACTAAAGGGTGAATCCAGGGAGTGCGAAGTAGAATGCTTTTAAAACAGGAGACCTGGCTTCTATTCTTGGCGACAGGTCAGTTACATTAGCTCAATCGATGAAATTAATTGGTTTCACATCGTGGAGAGCGGCAGACAATCACCTCGGGGACACAATGGGATTCTTTTTTTTTACTTTGTTGACGCAGCTTGCCTTGGTCAGATTGAGTTAGCCACTCAGCCTATAGCTTCACGCCACTGGGGCTACATGGAGCGACATGTGTATGTGTGTGCGTAAGAGGTATTACTCTATGTGTGCACGGGTGAAAATGTGTGCGCAAATGGCTGCAGAGGCAGACAAACACGGCACTGTAGCAAATTATCTTCCCTACATGTTCTACATGTTTTTCTTTCAAATACATTCTACTATAGAAGGTAGTGTGTAGTGAATTGTGATCTGCAAATTCACAATGCAAGGATATGGCCCTTAAGTAACACACTCGCTGGGAAGATTGTGTGATATGCAACCGTTACCCACTAGCACAGCTGCCGGAAAACTTTTGACTTGCAGGTCACGATGGGGAACGAGATTGTGACGCCTACACCTTCCAAAAATCTGCCCGAGTGAGCAGGAGCCCTCCTCCTGTCGGTGCAGTTGCATGGATACACGTGGCATTGTTTACATTGCCTGGGAATCGCTGCGTTAAAGGCTGTGGAGCATCATCGCGCGAGTTACAATTCTTTCTTTTCCCCAAATGGAGCCCCATGTTACCGCAATCCGACGAAAAGACACCGTCTTGGTTGGCCGCTGTTGGACGAGAAGCTCGGACCATTGACTGCATTCCCGGACGGGACGAGAGTGTGTTCGCCACATTTCGATTCAAGTTCCATTCAAGTTACCTAAAATATTTGGACCAATGGGGTGGCCGCATTATCTCAGAGGCACTAACTTGTATCTTAATGAAACGTGCTGAAGATTATGTGCTGGAGATTAAAATAGATTAAAAACAGATGCAAATGAAGATGCAATTATTATTATTATTGTGAGTCCAGTTTGTTCATGGGTGACCGATTATTGTGTTCTGCTAAAAGCCCAACTGCTAAAAGCCTTTGAGCTTCAGGCTAAAAGTTTGCAACAATGTTGAAAGAGTTAAAATGTGCTAATGGGATTACATTGTTGATTCCAATTTGAGTAACTTGTAATGTTAAGGTATTACTTTTTAAAAGTAGCTTTCCCAAACCTGCTTGTATGATGGCGCATGTGTGCATGTATTTTTCTAGGTGTGTGTGCGATGCGTGTGTGTGCGCGCATATAATCCTAGGTGTGTGTGATCATGGTGTGGTGCTCTAGCTTCGCCGAGCACGATTACGATGCGTATCATCACAGGGCACAGATCCAAGTGTGCTTTGCACGGACAAATGTGTTATCATCAATGACCCCACAGCACAAAGTGTCAAGAGAGCCTCTTATCTAATGAGTAATGGACACAGGACCTGGGCCCTGGCAGGTGGGGTGAAGGTTCACTCCACTCACCTTCATATACACACTGTTGCCAGTTCAGTCAAACCAGACACATCATAAGTGAAGAAACGCAGGCGGGCAAAATATAGCCATTAGGCGATTCATCTCTGTGTGCCCTTTTCTGTCGACTCCTGTGTTCATTGCACATCTGGCAATCTGGCCTTGTATATACTGACCTGCACGTAGATTTTCCCTGTGTGAGTCTTCTGTGCAGGCCCAAGTGTTTTTTACCTGCGCTGGGGCTGCGCCACGAAGCAGGTGATGTTTTTGGTGGCGTTGGTTGGTTTGTCTGTCCCCAAGATAACTGAAAAAGTTGCGAACAAAGGAATCTGGATGAGTTATTGGGAATGACCAACGGAAGAATCGATTACATTTTGGTGCATACTTAATAATTATACTTAATCACCAACTTACCGATAGATCGCTCGGCGCTTACTGCGGTCACGTGACCAGACTTCCGGGTCGCGGGGGGCGCTGGGTAGTGTAGTTGGCATGTTCGCCGGTGGCGTAAATTGCAATAGCGCTACTCTACGAGCACTTGCATTGATCATGGGTTGCCACACATACTGCTAGTACTAGTTTTTTTGTACCACTACGGCGCAGGTTTGCAATCTCTGTGTGCTTCTTGTTTTTATTTACAAGTAATTATAGTATAATAATAATAGTAGTACTGTTATTATTACTAATAGTACTACCTACCATTACATCAAACATTGCTGATAAGCCCCTGAGCTTAACTCATTCAGTGCCGAAGACATGTTACCACAGGTTTTTTTTAATAGTACGGCTGAATGCAACGCGTCTTTGGGTTGATTGCCAAAAAAAATGTATTTGGTGCAGTGCCTGTATCTGCACACTTCGCCTCTGGGATGTAGGGAATGTATAGCGGCAGTGTATACTGCCACCTAGCGGCCACTGTTGACACTGCACCCACATTTACTGTAGATTTTGTCAGAAATCATCACTTTCTAGTGATACCCACCGCTGTTCTGGATGCTATAACTAAAGAATGGAAACAGGTAGAAACAAGCATCTGAAACTTCCTTTGCTATTTGTTTTGTTGACAAAGACAATGACATTCAAAATTAAAATTGTAATCCATTGGCACGCCCCAGAACATAGATTGAATGAGTCCACAACTATTGCATACTGCACATGATAATGCTTACAAGAAGCAAATAATTAATCCCCCTTGAACCGAGGTAAAAAAGCAATTTAAAAACAAACAAAAAAACAACTGTGGCTTGGTAAGGAAATGGGTAGCAACAACACAATTAAATATTTCACCTAACGCAAAAGCTAGTTCATTTACATATGTTGCGGCGTAATTAGTCTAACTACGTTGGGACAGTCAGTTGCCTAATGTGGTACAGTGAAATCTAAAACTAAACTATATACTTGAAGTCGAACTAACATTCCCATTAAATGGCAATAAGTGATGGCTAAATCTCCTGATGTGGAATTACTAATTCAAATGCCATAAGTAAAGGAGGGAGTGGTCAGAAAGTTTAGTGATGTTAGGGCAGTATTAGGTAACAATCATTCAGCTATTCAGATCACCTTGTGGTTGTTGTCACTGGAATGTTACTGACCCGTAAATCAGGGCTCCGAACCGGTCCAAGGGACGAAAACCGAAAACGAACAGAATTTTACGGAATTTTATGAGGAGTGGAAACGGAAATGAAAGAAAAAAATCTTTAACAGAAACGGAACTTTATGAATTCCACAAAACCGGTCAAAAACATTTTTTTCCTATGTCTGGGAGAATTTCGCGTTGTGCATCCATCCAACTTTCACTGTCAGTCATCAAGCCCCATGCATCTGGGGCTCCATCTTGTGGACAGCCGAGGAACTGAATGTAATGATGTTTTAAACTTGATTTCACGTTAATACAGTTGCACTGAAGTTTCAAAGTCCACCAAATATATGTTGTTACTATATCTAACATTATTTTGGTTCGTAATTTAACATTGCACAAGATAAGGATAAGGAACATTTTTAAAAAAATAATTTCGCTTTCAAGCCCTGCTGTAAATACAGTGGTTAATTCCCATTACAATGTATGGGTGACATTAACATGGCACACATGAGGTCAAACAGGGGTCGAACGGAACGGCGACACCACAAGTTTTCTACACCAGGTTGATGGGTGCACACGGTACAGTGTTTCTTTTGTTACTGAACTTTGATTTCATGTGTTTTCCTTCACTCGTGTGCGTGTGTCGTCGAGCCGACGTTTATTCCGTTTTTCTTGTATTGCATTTTTCACGATGTCTGGTCAACAACGAGATTAAAGAACAACGACATCAGTATGAGGCCTGATCATTTCCACAGCGTACACGGTGCCACGGCAGAGCACACAAGCCATTTCATCCCCTATGCTCTGCGTTTCGGGGATTTAATAATTGTTCACTAACAAAAACTTCCTGCTTTCATTTGATGCCCACACTGACCTCTTTTCTGGAATCGGGGCCGATAGAGACGGCTGAACCTGGTGCATGAGGCTATGATATACTTTCATTGTATGTAGGACACAGGACTAAAGTTGGCTTCATGGATTGTATTATCTCTAATATGCACGCACCTGAATGGATGGAATTCTGTGTATTATATATGTCTCGGTAAGTCATATATTACACACCAAGAATTACACACAAACTAGTTTTGCAGTAGTAATACAGGTAATATTAACATCATTTTAAGTTTCTTACATAAATTATGTCAATACAATGGCCATGCAGATATATGCCTGTTCTAGATAATGTTGTTGAGAAACTACTGTTTCTTTATTTGAATAATTAGAATTTGTATTTAGTGATTATGGTGATTATACGTAATTAATAGGATTGCATTTAGGCAAATATAATAGTGTAGTTTTGTGTGTCTTGACTTGACGTTGACTGTGTGGGCGTCAACTACTATGACATCACAATGGTCGTTTCCTGAGTGCATGTGTGACCCATTCTGTAAATAAAGTATTCCCTCTTGCTAGCTGACCCTGAATGAGAGCAGACCTGATTCCATAGACTCCTGATCCCTCTTACTCACGGAGATAACATTGCCCATGAAGAAATACGCAGCCGCCCATAAATGACCACTAAGAATAAGCCATGCACAGGAGTTCTTGCGAGGCTATTAGTCAGAACTATAATTTTGCTCCCTATTATATGTTATGCGCCGATTGTCCGCGGACGGCATATTCCGGCGCACATCGTCCGCGGACCGCACGCCATCGTCGCCGTCTGCTCAGGTGTGTTTTACCTGGAGGGGCATGTTATAGTCTTCCCTTCTTCTTGTGTCCATGAGTCTGTGAAGGGTAAAGTTTATTTCAATCTTTCCTCTGTGCTTTACTCTCCCTGCTAACCTCTATGCTTGATCTTTATTAGTCGAGAGTTCCCACTGCTGCGGTTTAATTCCTCCTTCGTCTATTCCCAGACCGCTCCTCTCCGGCAGACCCCAAACCGGGTCTGTCATCAGCAACTGGATCCCGAAGATAAGTGTATTGGATCTCTTACATGAACACTAATATGTGTCTGAAAACACCAGCTTCATTGGGACTCTCGGACTCTGTTCGTTATTTCCATACTCTCTGTACCATTGCATATTTTGAATGTAAATATACGCCCCAGTGGAACCCAACTATTTTCCTAGTCCTGCTTGGGTTCGAAAATTAAACTTTCTCTGAGGGATTCATAACATTATAATTAATAAAGGAAATCCTGCTTGCTCATTGACCGCACACACATGCTCACTCTGATGGCACAAACATATACTCATGGATGATGGACTATAGACCAGTTTGGGGGCTGGCATTTTGTCCCACCGGCTGAAACGCACTTCCTGTGTCTGTATAAAGTGACTGTGTAGTCATCGTACTGATCGTAAGTGGCTGAATTTCTCAATCGGTTTACTACAGACACACATCATGCACCCCACGTTGCTCATTGTTCTACATAAATATTGATGAAATACAGTCAAAATCCGACTTGAAGTTACTCACCAATGTGTTCACATGTTCTTCTGGACCAATGGGATGGCTGCTTCTACTGGTAACTCCAACTTGAATCAGTAAATGGAATGGGTTTCGCAGGTTATTGAATTGTGTGTTTGTGGAGCATAGATCCTTACAAGAGCATTTGGGCGTGGAAAAGCACAGTGCAGGTTACCACCATAATTTTAAAATAATGTGGTAGGTGTGTGCTCCCACTGAATAGACATGTTGGAAAATAGTCGAGGACACGGCACAAAATAAATGGCACTGGAAGGAACGTTCACACTAGAACTTTAACCGGAACTATCCGCCAAACACGTCTATATTGTCAAATTGTATTCCAGATTATATCAAGAAACTACTAACTTTATAGTTAAGTTATTTTATTTTATTATAATAAATAAAGATAATAAATAGTAATACAGGCGACGGCCACTAGGGTCGCGCCAGCACAGTGATCCCAACGGACAGTAACTTTAGGCCGGTTGTACCACCACTGTGGGGGTTAGCCCAGCACGGCCCTCGAGTACGTAGTCCCCGACTAGTTCCCCCCGACTCTAAGCATAGGGGATGTAACTACCTATTCTAGGTGTCGTGTCCACCCGCTACCGGGAATGTTTTGTGTGTGTGTACGTTTCTTGTTGACTCTCGTTTACAGTTTTACACAATTTTATCAATTTGTATTTGCACTTGACCCCGTGCGCTGTGATTTATTATCGATTAGAGGCCGTAGCAGGCTGCGTGCTGTGTTTTTATTTTGGAGTGGGGTGACTGTAGGTTCGACGCCTCACCCCTGATACGCCCCTGATACATCATTTTTTCAATAAAAACTCTGCTTTTGTGTTGCACCTATCTGCTGCTCACCCGGCCAAATTGAACCAGGACTTTGGTTCTTTACACTATTATTATCATGTGCATTTTGTGAGTAAAAATAAGAGCGAAATCGAGAAATGTGTATCTGTGAAGGACTTAAAAAAACGGACTTTTAATAAAACTGGACTTTTTTCGTGTAGTTACAGGGCATATACTGTGGGGGGCAGTAACGCGCCTTGTATTCCCGTTCATACAGCCTAGAAGAAGAACTGGGACAGCGCCACAGCACCCTCTTCCCGCTGCGTACTAACAATGCATTTTATCAAGGAATACAACCATGTGTCCGATCCGCTCGACAATATCACAAATGCCTCGAAAACGTAAGTAGAAGCTCGAAACGTGTTATTAGATTCATTTATTCGGCCCTTTATGACTCCAAAGATGGCTGCTAACTGCGGCGGGACATAACCAGTGTTACGTTTGCCGTTCGAGTTCGGTGCACCGGAGCGCATACACCCCTCAACAACGAACCGCAACCATCCCAGAATACATTAAAATCCGATTCCAGAAGTTTTAGATTTTAAATCGTATAGGGAAAAATAATTATTTGATTTTTTAACACTCCTAATTACACGGACTATGATTACATGGAGACTGTTGTTGTGGTGGTTATCACTCTTAAAGGTTAAAGCACATCAATAATCATATTTTAAAAGGGTTTGTTATACGCGTGACGTCATCCCTCCCGGCATGACGTCACGCCGGTCTTCTTCGTCTTTCTGGTACAATACATAGTACTGTACATCAGGGGCGATTTCTTTAAGACTGCAAGGGAAGCCCAGCTTCCCCTAACATATCAGAAAAATAAATGGTCAAATTTACTGTGTCTGTTGTGTGTTTATGTCATTGACTAAATGTGTGCTACAATGCGCTATTTATTTCATTTTTATCACTAACTGATACAACTTTATTCCCGTTTTGAAATAATTACGCTCTGTGTCCTCTCCGTGCGCTGAAGGAGTGGGTTGTAACCAGCTCAGCTGAACACATACGGTGAAATGCATACATGATATGCTTTGACACGCCCCCGGACTGCGCTACGTCAATGGGGCTTCAACGGTAAAGCATGAACTGGTACGCTGAACGTAAAACAGACACGTTGAAACTGACCGCGATTGGTTTAACAGCTAAATTTTGTCCCCGCCCGGACGCCCGGCTTCTGGCATTAACTTACATGGGAAATTGGAATGGGCGTGACTTCGTGTCGGGTGGATGCAGATTCTGTTTGATTGATAGCGAATTGAGCGAATCACAGTGTCTCAAGTCTGCAGTTTCAGGCTTTTAGCCGGCCACACTACAGAGACGCACCCGACTGCTGTGACGCCACTC